>SCLH01001725.1:78256-89900 GCA_004367855.1 Oikopleura vanhoeffeni
TTTTCTTAATTTTATCTTAACATTCTGGACTGGTCATTATGAGCATATTATCAAAAATAATTTTATTATCTGGAATTTCGTCATCTGAAGTTTCACTATTCAAGGGATCATAATCACTTGAAGTATCAGAAAAGTTATTTGATGAATTTATTGAATAGACCTATTGCTATTAGGTCTAGGATCCTTTGCGGTTTGAATGAAACAAAAAACACGTTTTTAGCGATATAAGTCAAAATATTTTTTTCAATTCAGACTTTTCTTAATCTGAAAAAAAGAATATCATATTGCGGTGTTTTTGACAGAAAAATGAAAAAAATCTGATATATATTTTTCGGTCCAGAGGGGTTTTAACTTTGACTTCAGCGCCCTCTAGTGAGCAAACGGCTTAGTAAAAAAGTCTAAAACCAAGACCAATCGATTTTTTTTGGTCGATTTAGTATTCTCACTTTTAAATTATAACACTTTTTTTTGCGGACAGTACCCCCTTAAACAATGACTGAAATTTATCAAAGTGAAGAAATATATAAATTGATAACAATTTTCGAACTTTCTTTTGATGTAAAATAATAGATTCCAGAAAAAAATAACCATGTACCAAGGTTTAATACGACGCGTCGCGACGCCATAAATTTTTATAGTTTTCCGCCTAAAGGATATCAATAGGATGCCACTTATTTGAAAAAAACTTTTTGTTTATTTTACAGTAAACGGTTCACCGGTAATTGATTATTTAAACACGAAGTTCAGGTGTTCGAATCCAATAGTATAATTTTTTTTTCTTCTATTTTATGAAAGTGTATGTCTTATTGATAAAAATCGGTCTTTTGTGGTTACGGATTACCAGAAGAGTGGAAATAGCAAACTTTTCAAATTCATTTATTAATGGAAAAAAATATTTTACCAAAATTCCTACTGTTTTGCCTCAGAAAAACCCGGTAATTCAAATGTCTATTACCGGTGAACCGTTTGGAAAACCGTTTGGTCGATATCTCTTATGACATTCGAGTAATCATGATGACAAGGGTGGGTTGCATTAAAAAAAAGCTACCTTAGCTTTTTTTAATTTTCAAGTAACATTGTAGTACATATTTAATAGCAAATTTCTCCATGTTGGAAAATTCTCCGCATACACAACACTTTAAAATACCTATTTTTAAGGTTTCAATTTTTAAAATAGAGTCCTGCTATTATAATGAAACTTTTTCCACTTTTAGTCGAAATTTTATTATTTTTCTTTAAAGTTACTTTAATGGTGTCAAGTTGCCACTGTCAACTTTTATTTTTTACACCGAATATAAGTTATAACTTATAAGTTTTTGATTTTTTTAATAACCTTAAACTTTTCCATAAAATAATTTCAAAGAGACGGGACATGCCCTTGCACCTATGTTCGGAAAGTCATGTTTTCATAATTATTAAGTTCTGAAGAAAATTTCTCACAAAAACTTTTTTTCATAGTTCTGATCAACAATTAAAAACTAATCAATCTGTCAATAAAAATAAATTTTCTTGAGGAGAGTTTTTATAGGGAACCTAAAGGGGAGTTTTTGTATATACGATAGTCAAAAACAGTTTTTTCGTCAAAAACCTGTTTTATCGAATAAAATTTCATCTTTGAAAAAGTCAATTTTTTTGGGGAAAATATGCATACCACTTAACGCGCTATAAATTTTTACATAATTCCTTACAATTTGAAAACCCAAATTAGTTGATTTCGGACCAAAATCGAATGATGGACTCGCTAAATATAACTTAAAATTCATTATTTAGCATTCATCCTGTGATGTTGCGAAAACAGTCCGAAACATAAAACTAAATAGGTATAATAACGTGGCCCCCTATGATTCCCATCGCGTTATCCTGTCGACCGTTGACGAAACAGATTATATCAATGCCAGCTGCGCAACCTCGAGTTCATTTCCAGATCAACTATACATTCTAGGTACATTTTAGTCTTATAAAATCGCTAAAAACGTTTTCGAGAAATTGATAACTTCTGATAAAAAAAAAGAATACTGAAAAATGGCAATGCAGCGACATGTTGTTACTGTAGCGGGGTTTTCTCAGAGCAACGCAAAAGGAGTTAGCAACAGGTATTTTTGCTAATTACGGGCTAGCCGGTCATCGTATTAGTGAGAAAAAACTGCATTGCGGGCATCAACTCTTTGACTATGTGATAAAATTGGAATTTCTTGAATCGAATAAATCGTTTGTGAGATTATTCACGCCGATCGCGGATTGCTCTGAAAAAACCCACCAGTCGTATAGAGGTGGGGGGGGGGCAATATCGCCGAAAGATTTTTGCCAAAAAATTTCGGCGATATGGGGACAGAAATATTTTTTTTTGTTTAAAAAATGAAAAACGCATATGCTATAGGCGTTCGAAATGACGTAATATGTCGAACAATTTTTGAATTTTATTTATAAGGAGTTTCACAATAGATTCGTATGGAGTAAATCACCAAAATACGTAGAATTAAATACTCCACCAAAGGCAATCAAATAAAAGTTAAGGGGGTGGCATAAACCCGGCATTCTGGAGTCAATATAACTTATGAAATTAGTAAGTCAGTATATTTTTTCATGCTTATTATAGTTAGCTGAACCGATTAAAATATGTTTTAGCTCAATAAAATCATTTTTATCATTTTAGAAAAGATTGAGTTCGGGTTTTCATCTTTGAAATCGTAAAAATTTGGAGAAAAAATTGAAGCATTAATGAGCACCTAAGGAAAATTTTCCGCATTTTGTCCAAATTTTTTTGTTTTAATAACTGAAATCTGTGGGTAAAAAAAAAAATAGTCACTTTAACTTTTTTTCTTGGATTCCTACATATTTTTCTGACCGCTGTTGAAAAATCATAAAATTTTCATTTTTTATCGACTTTTTAAGAAAAATTATGAAAATTTTCCCCAAATCAAGTCCAAAATTTTTTATTTGTATTTTTTGAACTCTCCAATATAAAAAATCATCAGAAATCACATATTAATGTTTTGGTATCTAATTAAATTGGCTCGCCGTATGTCAACTAATCGGAAGATCGCGCGATTATCATTTTGAAACTGTTGATGAAATTTTTTGCCAGATTTTTACCCTTTTTTAATGGAAAAAAACTTTGATATTTAAGAATTTTCGACTGTGCAGAGTTATTAGGACACTATTAGCGGAGTAACACCCGAAAATGAATGAAGTTTATTAATATCGTCTTTAAAAAATTCTACAGTCAGGTTAAGGGCCTCGGTGCATTTTGAAGATACCGATATGGACCTCTGAAGAAAAACTTTTCACTGGATTGATACATTCTTCTCCCACCATATACCATCAAAGTGATGATTCATAATCCAGGCAAACTTTGTATCTAGCCAATTTTTGCATTATGGCTTTTAAGAAAATTTTGAGTTCGAATTAACTTTTCGAATTCGAGAAATTATGAGAAATTTTGGATAAAAGTTCCAAAACATAATGAAAAAATGCCTTATTTTTCGTTCAAATTTTTTTTTTTCAATATTTCGACTAGGTGACCACAATTTTTATAATGCTATTGAAAAACCTATATTACATGGTTTAACTTTATTTTTGGTCAAAAATAATCTAAAATATTTTGAAAAATTTTCTCATTTCTTGTTCAAAAAATTTTCAAACTTATTTTTTTGGAATCCTTAGCTGAAAATATTGGATAATGACTAGGTTTTACTATATTTAAATTATGCTTTCGTTTGTTTCTTCGCTCTTGTTTATACTCTGAATCATACTTTTTGAATGAAAATACGGTTTGCGCGAAATCTAGCCTCTTAAATCAAGAATTAAAAAAAAATTATTTCACCGAGACTTGCTCAATTAGTAAGCCGACCTGTCGACCATTTCAAAATTTAATAAATTAAACTCATGAAGAAAAATATTTCTTTCGATGTGCTAAAACTTTCGTTTTTTTTCAAAAATTTAATTTTTGATTTTGACTTAAAAATCGTATGAAATTAAAATAAATAAATTTTCGATGGTCAAACGGACCGTATTTTAGGGCTCCTAATTAATAAAAAAATTAAATTTTGCTGTAATTTGAAGCACCTTCGATAGCAAACGCGCGTTTTTTGAGTGTTTTTTCAAAGGCGATTTATAAAGTAAAAATAATCAATCTGAAGAAATTCAGATTATACAAAGTAAACTGAAAAGTGGCAGCTTGTGTTCGAAAAAAGTTTTTATCGAAAATCTTGAAGTTACAAAAAGTTTCCCATAAAGACAAAAAAAAAATGAAAAAGTGCAAATCTGTCACATGTTTTACGCAAGATGAAGGCTAGTTCTACAAACTGGCTAATCTGAATAATATCCTGAAGCCGGTTTCGCCAATATTTTATCGAGAATATGTCAAATTAGGGACCGGAATACCCTTAAGTTGGAAATGGATGTATACATTGTATAGGGAAAAGTGTTTTTTTATATTTTTAACTATAGTTAGTTATGTTTACCAATCTGCTGGACTTATGCCACCCCCTTAAAAAGACTAAATTTGGGAAAGTCAATCCTGAGAATGACGTCATTCATGACGGTCAAAAAGTAATTTGAGATATAAATCTCAAAAAAATTCGGCGATATTGGCACTGGAAGTATTTTAGCTAAAAATAGTGAAATTGCGTAGGGTTTTTCGGCAAATTCGGCGATATTGGCCCCCCCTGTACTAAACTAATAAGAGGTTTTGCTACATCAGGCAGCTTGCGTGGGTTGAAAATAGCGTCACATTGAGGACAATGGGGTAACAGGAAATTTCCACACAATGTTACAATTTCCTTTATAACTTATGGCTAAGCGGACGTTTACTGTCTTTTTGTGTGTTTTTAGGCGAAACCCTCTGACGAATTCTTTTTTTTTTCGCTAAAATACATTTCTACAATCGATCAAATTTAGTCTGTATTTACTTCTTGCGAGAATTTGTGGTTCAGAATTTTTGATTGATTGTAGAAAATTAAAAAACTAATTTCAAACCCCTTAGGTAGTTTTTTTTTAGACGCAACAGATTTGACTTTTCACCACAGACGAACCGTATTAGATATCACAAAACTGTTTTTTGCATTCAACTGGAAACTAAAAAAGCTTGGGCCAATTTTTTTTTTTTAATTTTCGAATTTTTTTTTCAAAATTCGAGATTTTCAAATTGTCGGAAATGACACAATATGGGTATCATACGAAACTAGAAGACATTCTAAGACTAATGTCTGAAAAATAAAACTCCAAAAATTAAGTTTTCTTACGATTTTTCATAATGACAAAGTGGTAAAAAGTCAAATCTGTCGCGTATAAAAAAAAACTACCTTACCCGTTTTATTTAGCTCAGGGGCCCCTGCCTCAAACATGTGGTGATTTTTGGAGAATGGCCTGGGAAAAAAACTGTCTCACCATTGTTATGTTAAATAAGCTTATCGAAAATGGACGTAGAAAGTGCGCTAGATATTGGCCAGAGGAAATTAATAGTCATCTGAAGTTCGAAGTAGCAGACTTAACGTTTACAGTCACATTACTAGGAATGAGGTTTTTTATCAAAAAAGTATGTTTACAATTTTAGTCGACTTTTTCACCTTTCTTTAGCGATGAAAAATGCGTTTACTTAAAAATACGTTACTTAAAGGGCCTCGGTGCATTTTGACAGATACGTATATTCCGCCGATATGGCGTTCTTGATTGAAAAACTTTACTGGGTTAATATAATTCTTCTCAAATTTACAGTCAAAATGATGTTTCATAATCCAGGCAACTTTTGTAACTACAGAAATTTTGCGAATTATTGCTTTTTAAAGAAAATTTTGAGTTCGATTAACTACTTTCCGAATTCGACAAATTATGAGAGATTTTTTGAAAAAAGTTCCCCGAACATTAATCAAAAAAAATGCCTTATTTTTCGCCATTGTTTCAAATATTTTTTGCATTAATTTTTTCAAATCAAGAAAAAACTCTTCAATATGCTACTTTTAACTTTCGCGTAGGTGACCACATATTTTTTATATGCTATTTGAAAATCATATGAACTTTTTTGGAGATTTTTTGGTCGAAACTTTTCAGAAATTTTTGAAAATTTTCCTCATTTCTGGTTCAAAAATTTTTCAAACTAATTTTTCTGGAATCCAAAGCTGAAAATATTGGGAATGGCTACTTTCACTATATTTAAATATGTTTTTCGTTTGTTTTCTTCGCTCTTGTTTATACTCTGATCATACTTTTTTGATTGAAATACGGTTTGCGCGAAATGAACTTTAGGCTCTTTAATCAAAAATTAAAAAAATTTATTTTAACCGAGACATTGCCTAATTGGTAAGCCGACTCGTTCACCACGCAAAATTTAATAAATTTAACCCATGAAATATATATTTCTTTCGTATGTGCTAAAATCTTCGTTTTTTCACCTTTTTATTAGGAAATTTTCGGATTTTGACGTAGATTTCAGTATGAAATTAAATTATATAAATTTTCGTGGTGATCGAAACCTTGTCTTTGAGCTTCTAATTAATAAAAAACGAAATTTTATGTAATTTAGACACCTAAAGTACCCAACGCGCGTTTTTGAGTTTCTATTTAAAGTACGATATTAATAAAGTAAAAAAATCCGATCTTGAAAAAAACAGATTATACAAAGTGAGCTCCAAATAGTGGCAACTTAACGTTTGAGATAGCTTTTTCATTCGAAAATTATTAGGTGGCAAAAAGTTTTCCATGAAGACAAAAAAAATTCAAAAAGTGCAAATCTGCCAAAATGCACCGACCCCCTTAAGAAAAAACGTGTGCAATAAATAATCTAATGTTGCAAAAATACAACCTTTTGATTTTTTCAATGCAAATATTTTATTATAAAAGTTTCTAGGCGTAAATTAAACATAACGATGAAATACACATTTACAAAATGTTATTTTTTTATTTTGTATTGAAACCAATAGGTTTAAATTCGGGTGAGCACCGGGAAGCGCAATGGTCAAACTAAAAGTTCCCATTGGTGTTCTTCCAGTTTAGGGGGTTATCGTGACCAATTAAAATGATCTAAATGGCGAAAATTTTTGAGCCCTCTGGAATCACTCAAGAAAACGCTGTTTGGCTTCAAATTTGATTAAAAAGACATAATATAAATTATAAATATAATTTAAGTTGAATAGGAGTATAAATTTTTTGTCGAATTTTTCAAATGCCTATTTTTATATAATTATATAGAGATAGGCATTTAAAAAATCGACCAAAATTTATACTCCTATTTCAACAACTTGAATGATTTTGAAATTTTTGCTGTTTTCTTATACAACCCCTCATATAAGAACTAAGGCAAGATGGGGACCGTTTCGTCATTCGTCATTTAGAACTATCTCGATCCCAAGCTGGCGAATCTGAACCTTCAACTCGAAAAATTACGCATTTCCATTATGTGGCATGGCCAGATTTCGGCGTTCCAGATACCCCAAGAGACTTTGGCGAATTTTTTTACACTCTTGAAGCTCATAAATGCTTTAGTATAGTTGATACCCCAAGGTTTGTCTATTTTTGACCAATGTTCTTCAATTTACCGTTTTTTTAGTATTGTTCATTGTTCTGCAGGTATCGGTCGGACTGGGACTCTAGTATTAGTTGATTCTTGCTTGAAAAAATTAAGGAAAGACAAACGGGGAATGCTGGAGTTTCCTGATATTATACAATTAGCTTACGAAGAAATTATATTTTTAAGGCAATTTAGAATGGGTCTTATACAGGTAAAATTGACCCTGAGTTTTGACCAGTTTTTGCTCTCTAGCGACCTTACAGTATATAATTTACCCATAGTTTCTAATACGCCCCTCAGAAAGTCGACCCTTCCGATTCTTTTGGGGGAAATGCATACGATGACCTTTAAATTGACCTTGAGAACTTTGACCGGTTATTTGAGGTCAAATAATGGTCGCCGACCCTAGTGTGAAAAAAGGGTGAACAAAAAACGCTGAATTTTCACTGACCAAAAATCAGCCCTTAACCCCCACCTGCATTTCTGTGTTTTAAAACACAGAGGTCAAAATCATTTTAGGCCGGTGGAATATCCGAACAGACCCCCGAAAGTTCTCCTTATTTTTAATTTCAAGAATTTTGGTGAGTTTCAAAAATTTCTCATCAGACCGGAAATGCGTTATTTAAATGCAATTTTTTGTTTTTTGCAGTTAAAACAGCACTGGAACAAGATATTATTATACAAACATACAAATAAGGGTAACTTTTGGAGAGGAAAATTTTGGCATTATAAATTTTCACACTTGGCACCACCTGGTGGTGTAATTGGCGGTCAAAATTTTAAATTGACGTTTTGAGCAAGAGCGCTTCGTGCTCAAGAAATTCCATAATTGTGGCCCGTGAAATTCTACAAAAGAAAGGCAAATCAAGTTGGTCGCTGGGCCATACCTGAATTAATTTTTTCATAAAGAAACATTTTTCCGCCTACGCTTTTCGCCATTTCGATGGTTAAATTTTTCCATCAAACAACAAAATTTTTAAACCTATTCAAAAATTATTCATTCTGTATAAACCCAATTTCGTTGCGGTCACGCTCGGTGGCGGTTTTTAATTAAAAAAACAGTATTTATCTCTTTTTATCGGGTTTAAAGCAGAAAATAGAGTTTCTAGAGAGTTTTCTGAACCACTAGGGTGCCCAAAATTTTTTTTTCATTTTGGATCTTTTTTGGTTACGATAGTCCCGGTGCGCACCCTCAGCAATGTTTCATAGGTAGCAAATACTAGTGTGTTTTAACAACTCAGTTGCAGGTGAGTAATATAACATTGAAAACAGGTGGGGGTTAAGGGGGTACTGGTCGCTGGTTTTATGAGGCTTTAGGGGCATTACAAATGCTCCAAAATTACCCAGGGTGATAACAAAGTGTACTACCGACCAAATCATTCAAAAAAAATTTTCGCGTTTTTTTTTTTATTTTTTTCAAAATGAACTTAAAAATTTACATTTGCTTTAATTTAACAACGAAAACGTGAAAATATAATCTTGACGTAAGCCAACTTTCTGATCAGTGTTGCAGTGGCTTTCTTTTGAGCCTACTAATAAAAAATCGAAGCACTTTTCTTTTCGAAATTTTTCTCTTAGGTACCCAAAAAATCATATTTCGAGTTTGAGGTCGAAATCTCAAAAATTGCTCGAGTTTATTGTTCGTATTTGTATGAGCTAGCTTAGAAAAAAAATGAATGAATTTTAAAATTTTTCGTAGGAGGAGATAGTTTTTCCGACGAATAATTGCTAAAAAACGGTGGTTTTTTCCACATTCTAGAAAAATTAGAGCGAAATTAGAAAAACTGGTCGAGTTTATTTTTAACCTACTATTTTCGCAACTTGTGTCGAAATTTCAGCCAATTTCGACATGAAACCTGGAAGGAGATAGTTTTTCCATTTTGGCTAAGGTCCTCTCGTGTCGCTTATGTGTGAAGGATGCTATGTATGCATACAAAAAAAATGAGATTTTTTTTCCACAAGCTTAAAGATAGTTCTACAAGATGGCTAATCTGACTATTATCTTAAAAGCCCTATGTAAAATCTCAAAAAAATTGACCAAAAATCGATTTTTTTGAAAAACAAAAAATCCCTACGTCTTGAAATGACCAGAAAAAATTCTCTACAAGATGGGTCAAAAACATCGATACCAATTTTTGACTTTTGAAATTTCTTATTTCAAATCGTCTAGATATAATTTTTGAAACTCGAACCATCACCGTTTGTTCTGAATCTATGGCATAAAAATGGTCCGATCTGAATTAAAAACTACCTGATCTTTTCAACTTTGGGAACATTTATTTAATTTTAAGGTATCAAAATATAAAAAAAAAACTTTTAGATATTTTTTTATTAGTTATCCTTTAGAGCTATCTAAGGAAAACCAAATTTCTAGCATGAAAATCAAGAAGATGCTACTTTCACAGGCTAATGAAAAACCTCCTAAAGGATAAGGGGGGTTTAGTTAAAAACGGATATTTCTCGACTTTTTGATTTTTTTTTCGTTCTAAAATATAAAGATGTTTTTAAGACTTCTGACCAGTTTGAATTTTCAATTCGCTCAATCGAATATCTCCACAATAATCATTTAAAACGTATGAGAGAACAAATGCCAATTGACTCCGATGCATCTGGCGATGGTCTCCAAGTAGAAATCGAGTCTGGTCCGCGCCAAAGTCCGACACATAATGCCAGACCCTTCAGTTCTGATGAAGAACAAACTAAAACGCTCAACCCTAGTGACTCCGAAGCACACCCCAGTGACCCCAACATAGGCAAAGCCCTCGCCGGCCACCAACCTGCACCTCAACCAGAACCTATCAAACCACAAGAAGGGCCTCATAATGAAACTAATAATGAAATTGATAGGAAAAAACCTCGTATTTTGAATAATCTGTGATACATTTGATCATAAAGTTCTTAAAGAAATAAAAGTTGAATATTTCTGATTTAGAATAATTTTTTGAGAAAGTTCAACTATTATGTAGTCAAATTTCTCTTTTGAATAGCGTTTATATAATCATTTTTAAATATTTTAATGGTCATCTTCGTTATCAGTGGGTCCAATTCACCCTAGTCGCGAAATTTTAAAAGTATTCTTAGATTATTATTAAAATTTTGAAAACATGAGCTCTCTACCAACACGTGTGGCCATTTTTGAAAATTTTAGTGGTCATTTTCGGTTTCAGTTGGTCCAATTAACCCTAGTCACGAAATTTTGGAAGTATTCTTAGTTTATTATTAACATAAATTTTTTGAAAATAGGAGCTGTCTACCGACACGTGTGGCTATTTTTAAAATTTTAATGGTCAATTTCGTTTCAGTAGATCTTATATCTTATCCCTACGTAGAAAATGTTTTTTTTGGGAAAATTCAGATAACTTTCGGAAATCTAAATTCCCAGTGGCCTGTCCCTATATAGAAAATTTATTTATAAACAAAAGTACAATTTTATCGCTGAAACATTGCTTCGCCAATCGAACTGTTTCAAAAAATTAATTAAATTATTTCAGAAGTTAAGGCAAATAACGCTCAATTTTGATATGATGATGTCAAATTAAAAAATGACATCGGAATCGAAATGATTTAAAGTAGTTTTATAAGGAGTGTCTTTAGATTCAAATTTTTACATCAGCCCAAATTGACTCAATTTTTTTTCATTCACTAAAGTTTGGAATCAAATTTTTATCACGGCAACCAATTCTTTCAAATTTGTTTTTCAAAAATCCTTTCAAGTCCTCTTTATTATCAAATATAGCCTTTATAATATTTAATTTTACAATATTACGTCCTGCATCTAAAAATATTACTCAAATTTAAAAAAAAACGTGTTTTGTTAACTTTGTCGTAGGTGTCATTTATAAAACTTAAATAGCTAAATCAGTGAAACCTACTTTAATGTATGCATTTTTTAGCAGAGTTTTTTCATCATAAATAATTTTTCATCTTTTAAACAGGGATATCATTGTGTGTCCTCTTGAACCTCTCACAAAAACGTATCTATGTGGCGGCTTTTGATCCCTCAATGCGTTTATTCCCTCTTTTCGACTCGTAATACTAGCCTTTAAATAAGTTTAGTACAATTTACGACCATTTACAAATTTTTCCACTTTTTGATTTTCAATCATTTAGTTGATTTTTACGTTTATTTTCGTTTCGATA
>SCLH01001726.1:0-14095 GCA_004367855.1 Oikopleura vanhoeffeni
TGCATCAATTTTCAAAAATAATGAATTAAACTTTTTGACGTGCCACGCAGGATTTTTATTCAAATAAATCTGCATTAAAAAATCCAGTCACTTTATCAAAAAAAAGAGTTGGTAGTAAAAATTCTTTGTCAGATCATTTCTACAATAATTAAGTGTAGAAATCTTTAATTTTATTTGACATTCTCTCCAAATTTTTCAGATAGTAAACTATTCGCCCATACTGAATCCTTTGCAGCTCGATGAAACTCGATTTTAAATTACTAAGTCTTTACAGAAAACAAATTTTGGTCAAACTGAATAACTAACTGTACATATTGACATCTAGTTAATTTAAAAAGCGCTGTAATTAACTTATTCAAATTATTTTAGTGAGTCAAAAACAAGTTTTCATATCTCTTACAATTATTAGTAATTGAAAAACAGACTCAATATCCAACAGGGTACTACCATGAAAAACCTGAAAAAAAACATTAAAACAAAATTCAGAGAGGGGGCTTAGGGGCCCCTTAAGGGAGAAATTTAGATTTGAACAGTTCAGAAAATTGTAAAAAGATTAGAATGATACAAAAAAGAGGTGTTACAAATAAATTGATCGAAATTAAAGGTTTTTGGTATTTTTCTGGGCTTGCTCGCACTATTGAGTGCTTTGAAAACAACGATCTCGACCATCTATAAAATAAAGCAATGATCTCCACCATCACATATGAATGAACGTTATAGGAAAAAATCCAATATTTGTCCAATATTTTTTAATTTGTTCCAAACCAAATTTGGCTTCATTTTGTTGACCAATTTGCCCAAGCGAAAAATAAATCGGGAAATATTACTCCCAAAAACTTCTTTTTTATTGAAAAAATATATGAGTTTATCGCCCATTACTTCGGTGTTTTTCATCGTAAAATTTTCTTATTTTGCATTTTCTCTCATCAGCAACATATTCTCATCTCCGTCAAAAACTAAATTTTTTTCGCTCAAATAACGAAAGCGATTTTTAATAAAATCGGCCTGCCTCTGACGAGACAAAACCGATATGCTATGTTTTTTTGTTTAGGGATCGTTGGTTATGTGTAAAATAATAGCAGGTTAGACTCTCGCCGAAGAAAAATGAATAAATTACCTGCCGAGTTAATTAAATGTCGAGTATAACTTTTTTCAGCATAATATGATTTTTCTTCAAACATGATAATATGGTTACAATAAGTGGTTTATAGATACTATGCGTGCAACCAAACAGAAACGAAAGTCTGAGTTTTTTGGGAGATTCGCTTTAAAACTTGAATGCCTCTTTCTCGACAGTTTAATCGCAGCAGTCTGTGACGAATTTCCTTTATTGACACGAATCTTCCGAAAAAATTATAAATATATTTTTGTGATCTCATCTTCGATATATGGGTTTGGATGCTCGTCAATAAAAAAATACTCATTTTCAAGATATGAAGTCTTCGTTCAACTTATAACAGAAATTAACAATAAACATTCGTCATTTTTTTCTGATTAAATATCAAAAGAACGCTTTAACTTTGCCAATTCAAAAAAATTGAATTCTGAATTTCACCCAAAAAATATCCGATTTCAAAAGAATGATTCATTCCTTTTTGGATAATTTTGTAATATTTCATAATAACGAGTAAATTTGATTTTGAAATTAATGTTCTTAGAACACAATCAAGCAAGCTAGTTTTCAGATTTCGAAAAATTTTAGCTTTTTTTTTAAAGTCAGCAAAATTTGCAATATCCTTTTCCCAACCTTAGTCCATTTTAAAACTGAATGGATTTCCATAGCGCGTGTTCAAATCCCACTAATGTTGTCTTAGTGATTATCTGGAGCATGATTATATGCAAGGGTGCTCGATATTGGGACCGCCAAAGTTGATCGGTGTGTAATCACTCAAGCAATCACTAAGACCATCACTGAGACAACATGAGTGGGAACGCGCTATAGATAATACCTATTAAATATCCATTTTTTCTAAGATGAACTTAGGTGGGGAAAAGGCACTCAAACCAAAATGCATTATAGCCTATAATTTATAGGCTATAATTTATAGCACAATTTCGGACAAATGACATTTCAAAATCTGCAAAAATCTCGAAATGAATCTATAATATTTAGAAACTCATCATATCACGTTTAACTTTATAAAATATCCGTTCAATTATTGAAAAATTCTCATTCTGGATATATTAAAACGGCTTTTATAATGTTGACAAACATTTTTTTTCTAAATTTTTATGTTTTCGCAAACAAAACTCCATAATGTTATCTGCATTAGATTCGCATCCTTCAAGATTGCATAACAAAATGACTTATCAAATCCCGCAAAAATCTGTTCAAAACACGATTGACTTTTAGGGCCCTTTCCCGATTTTTCTTTTGCTTTAAAAATAGTTTTCAAAAGTGGACTCGGGCCTCTGGCGGTTGATTCAATTAGTATGCTTTGCGGTGATCTAGCTGTCCAGGCTGCCCAAAGCCAAATACCAATATTTTGAGAGAAAATGAAATAAAAAGGGGAAATGTCATATTGTCCAAGCCTGATACAACTGGTGCAAATGATCACATAATGTCAGCACTTTCTGAGCCAAAATAACTAGATTTTGTAAATTTTCATCGAGTTATTTTGAAACAAAGAGTGATGCGTGATAATAACGCCGTGATAATTAACTTGTTTTCTATATATAGAAAAAACATATTCAAAATATATGACCGGAAGTGAAACCGGAAGTGAAACTGGAAGTCCAACTAAAAGTTAAATAGGCGTTTTAAACGGCACTGATTTGCATGCATGACACAATCAATTTATTTTATAACACTAAAACTAAAGGCTTGTTTACTTTGTGAGTATTTTCAATACTTTTATTTTTGTAAAGCCAATAAGGTTATTATTTTTAAACTCAGCCTTATGCATTTTTTTCACTGAAATATAATTAATCCTGAAAATGCTAAATAAATGCCAAGCCGAATAAATTGTTAATAAAACTTTATCTTTCAGATTCAACGTAGTGTTTCATAAATCTATCAGGCCATTTCTGTGATGTTTCAATCCCAAAAAGACTTAAAATAAATTCAAAATTCTTACACTTAAAAAAGTGAAGAATTTCGAAGTTCACGATGAATCCGTAGTTAATCCATTTTTTCCAAGATTTTATCATGAGACGATCATGCGGAGATTGATGAAAAAAGGTGACCAAATGGTGTATTCGATTTTTGGTCCCTGTGTTAAATAACACATACGCGCAAGTGGAGTTCAATGTGTTTGCAGCTGATATAATATAATTTTTATGACAATTTAAAAAATGTAAATTCACTTTTAAAACCTAAGTGAACATGATGTCGTATCTTCAGGGATCGTTCAAAACTACGCAATGGATACTCTGGCCAATGAAAATGCTTTGTTTTCAACGATGACATCTTTTAAAAACATGCCAATCACAGCGTTCGCTTGGTAAAAGCATCCACAGGGTCGTCAGTGAACGATACCCGAAAAATGCGACATCCTGTACAGCATGTCACATTTTTGCTTGCGATCTTATTTTTTTGCTCGAAACTGATTGACTGTTATTGGTCAATGAGAGTTCGAATGTCTTTGACACTTACGTGTTTGTGAATTTAAACCGTTCGATTGGCGGAGGTGAGCTAAAGCAAAAAACAAAGATCGCAAGCAAAAATATCATATTTAAAATATGACATGCTGTATCTATTTACCTTCAAGATTTAATAAAAGTACAATTATGAAACACAAACGCGCAGCTGGGGCTTAATGCGTTCAAAGCTGTTGTTCCTATTCAATATAAATCATGTGGCATTTATAAGTGCCGAAAGTCAACAATATAGGCAGTTTCCACTGACGATTTCATACAAACTGAATAAAACAATTTTCAATTTAATAAACACTTCGTATGTCGATTATTCTCCAAGATTAAATCAAACCATTAGACGATCCTTAGGAGATTGAAGAAAAGTAAGGGTGGCCAAAATGTCAGATTATCCAAGCTTGAGAGGCATGGCGCAATCGATTGCACCACCATTTACTAAGCTCATTTATCTTTTCTAGCTGAACTACGCCAAATTCTAGAGGCGCTAAAGCGACGAGCACCATGTGAACATAATTCATCATCTAATTCTTTGAATTCATAGAAAAACCATTGTTCACATTCAAGAACTTGAAATATTATATTGCAAGAATTTTAAAATTTTAAAGAAATTTTTTTTTCTTAATAAACCTATATTTTGAAAAAATACACAGAGACAAAAAATAACGAAAACAACAAAAAACAGAGAAATGTTATCAGTATTCAGACCTTTTGATACTGAAGAACAGCGAAGAAATTCATTTTCCGGCGATTCTTCAGACTCTGGAGTAAATTCGAGCTCAGGTAAAAAATTAAAAAATATTGTTTGAAATAAATATTTCCTTTTTCAGCGCTTTATATTTACCTTGATCCTTTTTGAGTTTATTTAGAAACGATCTTATTTGGCCAAATTAGTTTTCATCTCATTTTCCGCTTCAGTTTTCTTGTCAGGATTGAACTTGAAAATGATTTTGTTTTACTTATTTTCCAACCAGTTAAATTAAATCTCAGATAATACCGGAAATACAACCGGAAGTGATTTTAAAAAATTTGATACGCAGCAAAAGCACTGATTTTCTTGCAAGGCTCAAGTGTAGCTTAAAACCTCTTCGTGAAAATTATTTTCGAGATTTTTCAATTTCAAAATTACAAAATCAAAAATGGAAATTCAATTTTTTTCGTGACAAAAATTTGATCGCTAAATAAGTTTTTTTCAATTTTTATTTGTGGATAAAAAAAGATTTTCCATTTAAGATTAAAATTGACATTTTCCAAAATATTTTAAGAAAAACTCAAACCTGGAAAATAAAAACTTCTTTTTTAAAAATCAGATCGCAAATCTAGGGTTTATAAATTTTCTAATTTGTCGGATCATAGTCCCACAAAAAGCTACTTTTAGAAATAGGAGGGTTAAGAAAACCGATTAATTCTACCCACCCGATTAGACATTATGACCAGGGCGCACACGATTTACAATCACTTCTAAACCGCGGTTCGGTTTAACCGCGGTTATAACCGCTAGGCCAGTCGCTGGCCCTTATGAGTGGATCAAATACTTCCAACATGAAACCACAGAGCTGATCAAATTTTGTAACTTTTTACAACAGAAAAAATCAGAATCAAAAACTTTATCTAAATCAATTTATTTTAGATGAGCGTAAATCTGGGAGAGAAAGACTGGCGAAAAGAAAACATGAAGATTTGAGAATGGACGTTGATTTATCAAGCTCTTCTTCGTTAACCAGCCCATCTACAGAATCAAATAGCTCTGATGAAGAAGTTATAGTTGTAGATACAGATTGCTACCAAAATAGCGAATGTTGTCAAAATCATAATTTAATAAAAGCGATGAATGGCTTTTGGAGGTAAAAATTTAAAAAAATAAAATGTTAATATTGAAAATTTTACTTTTTGCAAAATTAATGTTTGACAAAATTCAAATTTTCATAAAAAGAATAAAAATTTCATATTTTATCAATGAGTTTTTTGACAAAACCAAAATTTGCTGAAGAAAATTCCTTAGGATTAAAACATAAGGAAAAAATCGAATGGACGATCGTGAACATTTTTGTACAACGGATTTTTCACACATCAGAAGCTAAGAGTCAAAAAAAGAATTTAGAAAAATATTGATTTTTAAGGACTGTTGCTGAAACTAAGTTATATTGAAAAAAATCTTGTGCCGCGTAGGTTTCAAGTTGCGTCGAGCCTTGAGTTGATTCGAAACCATGCTATAATACAAAATGCTTCAAATCTGGCGTCAAATCACGTCAAGTATCGATAAATCAGTTTTTGACTCGACGCTTCTTTCACCTTTAGTTTTTGCTGAATTTCCAGATTTTGAGATATCACCCACTTCCAAAACTGCTAAACAGCCAAAAACAATCTCAGCAACAGTGCGAAAAAATCAGTAACCTTTCTGCATTCTGAATCCTAATGATCAGTGAATATATTTTCATTCTTGCAAATGTTAAGTGTTAATCAATAATTTTTCGAAAATTTTTCTGGAAAAAAATCATTAACCTTTCGGCATTCTGAATTCTAATGTTCATTGAATATTTTTTTTTATTATTGCAATTTGAGGTGTGAATAATTAATTTTTGAACTTGAATGTTTTGTTAACCCCGTTAGGTTTTGATCTCATCTAGATCTTCTGACTGTCTTTAAGTGCCATATTTGTGAGATTTATCATTACTCATTTTCTTCAGGATTTTTTTCGATGTTTACAATTTTTTTTCGATTCAAATTTTTTTGTTCAAAACAATGTTCAAATTTTTAGAAATTTTTTTTCTTCAAAAAACGTTCAAAATTTTGTCCGTAACAAAATTCAAAATTTTTTGTTCGAAACTGAGTTCAAATTCATTAAATTTTTTTCCTTCTAAACAATGTCCAAATTCTGGAAATTTTTTTTTACAAAACTTGATTCGTTTTTTTTAGCTTAATAGGTTCACATTTTAACCTTTTTTATTTTCAGGCCGCCCGTCGAGGAGTTAACCACATCATCCCTGCACTCTACTTCACCTTCATCTCCCGGAAATTCTTCTGACAACGGTTCCATATCCTGATCAATTATCGAATTTTTCAGCAGAATAAAATTTCAAATTTAAAAATTCAATATATTAACTTTAATTATTAGATTCATACAATGGCTGTCATTGAAATTCTAGAAGAATTTCCAGCAAATGTAATCAGCGATATTCTAAGCAATTCAATAATCCAACAGGTAAATTTAAAAACAATTTTCTTGCATAGTCTATGCAGCATAGAGGTCTTCAATGTTTTTGGCTAAAATGACCTTAAAATATTTTTGATATTTTTTTAAATTTAGCGTTTTTCGAATTTAAATGCCATAAAACTATTTGTTACTGCGTGATTTTGAAATAACGTCGAATCAAAAAGTTATTTGTCGAAACTTAAGGTGCTTTGAGGCCAGATAAAAAGCTTATAGTATAATTGCGTTGTTTAAATTCATCTCAAGTCTCGACGCCACTTGTTACTCACGTGATGTTTTTTAATTTTTCAATTCGATGAGAAATCATGAAATAACGTAATATCATTACCTATATTTCATAAGCTCGACTTTATTTTGGCATTAATCTGCTCAAAATATTCGATGAACTTTTTGAAATTTAGGTTTACGAAACTCTAAAAAGCATGAAATGTAAAGATATTAAGCATAAAATTCAAATCAAGCCGTATTAATAAAACCTTAAATTCCTCTGTTTAGAAAATGTCAGAAAACTTCCATTTTGCAAGATATAATCAACAGCTAAAAAATTGCTTTCAATCTTCATTTCCAACAGTTTCGTGCTCAGTCTGTCAGAAAGGATTTTCAAATCTTTCAGATCTAGAGGTATTGTATCAAAGAAGAAACAAGTGTGCTTTAAAATTCATAGTTATTTAAGTTCTAAAATTAACTCTTTTTTTCTTAGCTTCACGTCAGATCCTCCCATGTTCTAAATGGAATGCCTTATGGATATCCTTTGTACAGAAAACACAACCTAACAGAAAGTCTATTAGAAAACCAAAGTCACAGTTTAATACCACAACGAAAAGAAAAGGTAAAAATTATATAGAATTCTGGATATATTTGTCCAACTTATAATGGAAAAATTTAAATTTTCAGAGAATGAGGGTTAATTTTTTCATATAATTAAAGGTTTTGGAAAAACCTTTTTTTCTAATTTTTGCAAAAATCTTCTTGCAAATTTAATTTTTTTAAAAATTAGATATTTTGGAAAATTGAGTATTTTTAAAAATTGAGTATTTTTGGAAAATAAGTATTTTTGAAAAATTAGTACTTTTGAAAAATTAGTATTTTTGAAAAATTAGTTTCTTTGAAAAATTAGTATTTTTGAAAAATTAGTATTTTTGAAAAATTAGTATTTTTGAAAAATTAGTATTTTTGGAAAATTAGTATTTTTGAAAAATTAGTACTTTTGAAAAATTAAGTATTTTTGAAAAATTAAGTATTTTTGAAAAATTAAGTATTTTTAATTATATTGTTTTTTTAGAATTTAATATGTTTGAAATTTTAATATGTATGGAAATTTTATATTTTTGAAAATTTGATATTTTCGGAAATTAAATAATGTTTGAAAATATTTTTTCAAGTAGAACAAATGTAGATTGCACTTCGAGAAAAACATTTTATTTTAAAGAATTAGTAGGATTCTATATAATATTTAACCTGCTTTTTATTTTCATGGACTGTATAACGAAAAAGTCTTGTTTTAGAGTTTTCTTAATGTTAATAGCCTTGAATTACAAGAAAATATATTGCGAAAGCTGATTTTCCGATTTTCCTATCTATGTTGTTTCGCGTGTGTTCTATACGACTTGCGTCAAATTTGATAAATTTATAGTAAAGGGCAAATGACACAATAGAAATCGGTTTAGCCACAACGGCCCCCTCGTCCGGCTCTCTAACCGAGCTGGGCCAAATGCCAAATAATTTGCTAAGGCGGACTAGTTACCTTTTGTCTTCACATTTTTATATAAAAAATCCAAAAAAGCTGAAGATTTATCTTGACTTAATTGGCCTTCAAAATAAATCCGAGGAGAAGGGCCCGTTTAATTTCACGGTCTGTGATATATATCAGGGCCGGAAAACCGCCTAGTCTCTTTACGCATTAAATGTGCTGCCATTTTCCTTATATGTATAATCGATCTAATTTAGAAGCGAGGTGGCTGGCATAAAAGACCATGTCAAATATTATATAATTTTGGCCGTTGTTTAATGTTTTGAGAAAATTTAAATCTTATTTGGGAAATTGCTAGAAATTGCATCCTAGACATAATGAGCGTCTCTTTAGAAAATCAAACTTTGAAAACATTGACTTTCAAGAATCATTTCAAAAACAATTCGAAATTTTTTTTTAACTCTTTGGCATTCGATATCATAATTTAGTGCAAATAAAGAAAAATCAATAATTTTTTAAAGCAAAATTTTCAATTGTTGAAAAAATTGTAACTCTGAAAAACTGTGAATACAGTGGGTTTTTCTCGAAATAAAATTTTTTGAACTGATTTGAATCAGGTTTTTTTAAAATATAAGATTTTGGATATCTATAACTTTTAGAAATATCAAATTTTCTTCAAAAATATCAAATTTAAAAAAAATATTCAAATTTTCTCGGCGAACATAAAAAATAAATAGTTGTACTGCTCGAAATCAGAAATATCGTACAAATGAGAATATTAAAATCAGAATTTTTAAGAAATTTAAGATTCAGAAAAAATATTTGTGTAATATTAAATCTACAAAAATTTAAAATTATCTAAAAAATTAATTTTTTTGAAATATAGTAAATTTTCAAAAATATCGGATGTTCAAAAATATTAAATTTCCAAATAATGAATTTTCAAAAACATTAATTTTACAAAAATATTGTATTCTCAAATTCGTACTAAGAATAATTTCGAACAATTTGAAAATTTATGAAAACGTTTTTTAGTGAAAAAAGTTCAAATCTTATTAGAATACGCGATTAATTATTCGTTTATATACTCGGTTAGCACCCGCTCTCACCAAAATCGGATTAAAATATGTTTCATCTTTTCATTTTTCTCACCTTAAAAACCCTCACGAAAATTCACTCGCGCTTTTTATATCTGTCGCATTTTAACCACCGAATAAGCCCTAACCCTTTTATTTTTAGGTTTATGAATGTCACATTTGTCAAAAACAGTTTAAACGATCTTCAACGTTATCTACACATTTGCTGATTCACTCCGACACTAGACCGTTTCCTTGCCCATATTGCGGAAAAAGGTTTCATCAAAAGAGCGATATGAAAAAACACACATATGTTCATACTGGTAAGAAATTTGAAAATATTTATTTAGCCACAAAAACTATGAATAATTCGATAATTTTGTTGTTTTTTGTCGATATATCGCATTAATTATGACGCATTGAATATTTTGAAGCTAATCTCCCAAAAAGAGAAAAAATAATTTATACTTGCGGTGGGCAACTTATTCTGATCTTTTTATTTTGTATAGTTTCAAAATTGATTTAAAAGTTTAATTTGTTTATTTTGACGTCAATAACCTTTCTATGGAATAATTTTTGTTACACTCATTTGATCTCCAAATCAGTATGAAAAGATCAACGATTTTAGATTTATAAAATTCTTCAGTTTCTCATCATATTCAAATTTCAAAAAATAATTTATTTTTCAATATTTCGCCTGAAAATGCATCATCAGCAAACTTTAAAAATTACAATATAAACAGAAATTATCAAGGTTTTTGAAATAATCTTAGATATACAAAAATATACTAATAAGAAACTGAAATAAAAAATAATTATTAAATAATAATGTTTTATGCGGAATTTTGACAAACAAAAAATTCTCAGGAAATTTAAAAATTTTGATTTATAGAACTCTTTTTTTGGTAATACAACTAATAGAATCTCGACATCTTGTGAGAAAGCGTTCAGTAAATACAATTGCCTTGAAAAATTGGATTTATTAAAGAAATTTCACACCTAGTGTATTTTTTATCGCTGAAGTACCAGCCAAAGTTTATTTTACGTCATAAATAAGTTATACGTTCGTCACAGCGTCTCATTTGTTTTCTTTAAAATACTAAAACTGATTTGGGAATTTGCGACGGGATAAAAATCGTTCAATTTAATCCAAATATTGCTTCATCTTGATAGAATTTATGGATCAGCGGGATAATAATGACGTACCCCTGAACTAGAACTATCTGATAATCGACCGAGTTGATTATATCATATCGACGAATTTTCACTCAAAAAGCTAAATTTCGAGATAATTTAAACTATCAAAACATTCATTGAATTATTATTAAAAAATATTTGTAGGTGAAAAACCGCACTCTTGTCGAATCTGTGGAAAATCGTTTTCTCAATCATCAAATCTGATCACACATATGCGAAAACACCAAGGTAAACTATCAAGCAGACTCTCATTTCTCAAGCTGAAAAGCAATAATTAATTATTTTTCCCGTTATTTTCAAATATTTCATTAATTTTTATTTTTTCTAAATTTTAATCTTATTTTACTATTTTTTTACTTCATTTCATTTTTTTTTCTTAGTTTCCTAAATTTTTCCCCATTTTGTTGTCAAATTTGAAGTAATTTCTTTAAAATCAAAGAAATAAACTAAAAATGATGAACAAAAAGTTTCTAAGTTTATAAAATGATCATTTTATCAAATTTCAGTTCATGTTTGAAATAATTTTCATCAAATTGGCGAGAATAATTGAAATACTGGACAAAAATGGCATATTTTCGATTGTTTTATTGATTTTGTTTTTTCTGAATTTTCAATTTTTTCCGACTTTCCAATTTTAAGTTTATTTTTCAAAAAATTGTGTGAAAAAATTATGAAATCATTAAAAATACCGGGCACTGATTGATGTCGAACTTTTTCATTCTCTAACTTTTATTTTTAGGAGTAAAACCTTTTGCCTGTGGCGAATGTGGTGAAACCTTCCAGCGAAAAATTGACATGCGAAAACATGAAGATACTGTCCATCTGAAACAATAAAAATCCTCCCTTCACTATTTTCAAAAAATTCACAAACTGCACAAATGCGAAAACAAGTTCAAAAATAAGTCACCCGCGAGTGCCTGATTGCTATAAGTAAAGCTGTAAATTCAAAAAACTTGTATATATGCGAATTTAAGGTAGATTCTTCTTTATCTACGCTAGTAGCAATGATTTTGGAGGGAACACATTAATAGGTTCCCGAAATCCCTCGAAAAAATTGAGCGGTTCATAAAGAAGGGTCCACTTTTTGACAAAAATGCGAATATTTTCAAAAACCTAAAAAAATTCTGTGATGAAAGTCTAGAAGTTCAACACTGCTTAATACTGTTCAAACTGTACCAATGCATAATATAAGTTAAAAATTTTAATATATTAATATAATTCAATTTTTCTTACAATTCTTGCTCTGTACTTTTCAGCTAAATATATTTAAAAACCCTGAAAGTTTTGTTATATGATAATTTTCTGATTTAAAATTTATTTAATTTAAATATGACTAATAGTGAGAGCATCAGCTGAATTGATTCAGCTCTCTGTGAGAAAAGTTTTCGAGCGAATTTAGTTCTGAACTTTACAGACCAAAACATAGCCAGCGTTTGCTAGACCCAACGAATTAAGACGGAGTTTATCAGATTTCCGGTACGGACGTAATTTTTAAAAGTTCGAGACAGGTTAAATCTTTCTTGGGTGTGTATAGTGAATTGTGCTATGCAGTGCACTGCAGTGTAGAGTAGAGAGTGTGGTGGAGAGTTGTTTTTCTGATTTGAAGATGGCACTTCCCCACGTGATCAATTTCCCCTCTCGCTCTGGCCACCACACTCTCCACTTTACACTGCAGTGCACTGCATAGCACAATTCACTAAACACACCCAAGAAAGATTTTACCTGTCTCGAAATTTTACAAATTACTTCCAAACAGGATATACGGGCTTTTGAAATTGTCAATATAATGTAGGTAAGGGGTCAATTCGGGGCAAGAAACTCGGTGTTTGAAATTTGTCATTCTTTTGCCCCGGAATTTTACAAATAATTGGCTTTTTTACGAAAATTCGGGGGTATTTGGAATTTGTTGTTTTTGCCCCCGAATTTCTCTAAAAAAGGCATATTTTAAGTAAATTCGGGGGCAGATATCTTTAGATGCCTTAATTTATAAATTAAATGATGTTTTTGTTTCTTCGAGCAGATACGATATCACTGATATCATATCAGCTCTACGAAATGTAGCCATATTTGAGGATTTTTCAACTCGTACGAGCCCCCTGAATAAAAAAAAACTTCCCTACTGTGTAAACAGGGCATGAGTTAACCTGACCTTAAATCTTATACTTTCAACATAGGGTTAAATTTAAAAATTACTATTTTATTGGAAAAAATTATTATTTTATTTAAAAAAATTCCCTACTGCGTACACTGGACACGAGTTTAACTAACCCTCAATCCAATACTTTCAACATAGGGTTAAATTTAAAAACTATTTTTGATTCAGATAAGTTCTCTNATATGCACAAAATATCCTGGCAAAAAAAGATATCTAGTAGATATTTTCTAGTAGATATTTTCTACTGTATAACCAATGACGAAGATTTGAAATTAATCTAAATCTTATAGTTTTATATCCCTTTATAACTTTTTGGTTGGAATGCTTAGCCAGTGGCTACTAGCCACTACTCCTTTTAACGTGTAATTTTAACGTTGTGGCTACGCATTCTAACCAAATGACCAGTCTAGGCAATTTTGTACGAAAACTAAACCATCTGGGATTTGAAAGTGGGTTCGAGGTCAGAACCGAAAACAAACTAGAAAACACCATTTGGGTTAATTTTCTAGAATATGCGTGATACAAATTTGTAACCAATCTTGAAAACAAGAGATTAGTCGAATAAAATTTTTTGTGTCACGCACACGAAAATTGAAAATTTTGGGGAAAAAGTGGGCCTGACAAAAAATTTTAATGGCGCAAATTTGCGAATTTGGAAAATTAAGGCACTAATTAGCCTCTCTATAAGAGCACGAGAAATTCTGGTGGATGGGGCCGCAGAAAAATGTTGGAATGGCTGTAATTGGTGGAAAAGAGAAAAGTATTCTCAGAATGTTGGGGAGGTATTAAAAAACCAAAACAAACCCTTTGTCTGGAGAGCTGAGTGGGTGGAGAGGAGCTAAGGTGTCAGAGAGCAAAACCCAAATGGGGCAAAATATTAAAATCTCGACACACGCCCAGGGCAAAAAATAGAGAAATCACCGAATAAATTCGAGACTATATTTTTGCACGTAAAAATCTCAGAGAAACCGGAAAAATACCCATTTTAAATTAAACTGGCTGGATCCGACTGCATATCAAAACGTAAAAATGTACCAAGTGGGAATTGGAAATTCAAAAAAGTTTTTGACTAAAAACCAGCACAGAACCTGGGATTTTTTCTTTTGGTGTCAAAAACAACCCATTTGGGAGAACACTGTTGTTTCGGCTATCAAAATATTTCTAAGAGAAGAAAA
>SCLH01001726.1:14142-39951 GCA_004367855.1 Oikopleura vanhoeffeni
TGGGCAAAAGTAACCTTAAAAATAAAACCAGTGCAGCGTTTACAGAACATGCTTAAAACGTTTTAAACGTGCTCTACTGTTAAAATACTGGGCGTTGACATAGGCCAAATGGAAACTAACCCAGTGCAGCGTTTACAGAGCATGTTTAATACGCTTAAGCGTGTTCTACTGTTTATATACTGGGGTGAAATTAAACCGACCAAATAAATAAACCGTAGCCTCAGCTACCAAAATTTTTTCCTTCTTAAAATGCAGAAAAAGACCAAAGGTCATGAAAAATTTTCAGTCGGGTTTTCGCGCCACTTTTAAAAACAAGACGCGCTTGAAAAACCTGTAATCAACCACACTGGTACACAAAAATTAAAAAGTTTTAATAAACAACTAATTGATAGGAGCGCTTGGAGGTTCAGAAAAATTCAAAAATGAGAAAAGCCAAAAATTTTGTTGTTTTATCGTATAAAAGACCAAAGGTTATGACAAAATTTCAAAACTTTCGATTAGGGAATTATGAAATTTAAAAAAGGCAAATTTCTCTTTGACCATGTATAAATAACCATATGGAAAAAGGTACAGCGTACAAACGTTATACTTGTGTGATGGAAAACATTAAGCAGTTTGTTAACTAAAATTTGAATTATTTAGAATTCGAGATCGGCCATGGTTGACAGAAACGAGTTGTACCGATAATTACAACGTAGGAGGCAATGGGCCGAACGGAACAGAATTATTTAGTGGCAAAGCTCATGAGCGAAATAGACAGCATGGCATGTCAAGACGAATTTTTCGGTCACAAATTTTCAATCCAATTGGGCGAACGAATGAAAATGCATTCGCCGACATGCTTTGGTTAAAAACCAAGTAAGTTTAAATAAAAAAGCTACGCTTTGGAATACCACATGGAAAATAAAGCCAAAATACAAATATTTTCGTAGGATTGAAAGCCTGAGACCGGAAAAAATTGGTTTTCGAAAAATTTTAAAAATGATGATAACAAATCATTCAACATTATTTCAAAAAGCCCAAACATAAAATTTGTGGAGACAAAACTATTTCAAATTACCATATGGAAAAAATACAATCACGAAACAAATATTTCCGTAGGTTGAAAGTCTGGGAACGGAAAAAATTGTTTTCGAAGAATTAAAAAATTAATGACAATAGATCATTCGATATTATTTCAAAAAAGCCCAAAGATAAAATTTGTGGTGACAAAAATATTTCGAATAAGTTAAAATACCATATGGATAAAGAATCGAATCNCAAATTTTCTCCCGCAGTTCCAAAAACAATGTTTCAAATTTTAGAGAATTTTTTTTTCAAAAAACGCCTTCAAAATTTTGTCCGGTAAACAAAAATTCAAATAATTTTTTGTTCGACAACTGAGTTTCATAATTCATCTTAATTTTTTCCTTCTAAACAATGTCCAGAAATTCTGAAATTTTTTTTTTACAAAAACTTGATTCTGTCTTTCAAGCTTAATAGGTAATTCTTAACCTTCTTTATTTTCAGGCCGCCCGTCGAGGAGTTAACCACATCATCCCTGCACTCATACTCACCTTCATTCTCCGGAAATTCTTCTGACAACGGTTTCATATCCTATCATTATCGAATTTTTCAGCAGATAAAATTTCAAATTTAAAAATTCAATATATTACTTTAATTATAGATTCATACAATGGCTGTCATGGAATTCTAGAAAATTTCCAGCAAATGTAATCAGCGATATTCTAAGCAATTCATAATCCAACAGGTAAATTTAAAAACAATTTTCTTGCATAGTCATTGAGCAAGAGGTCTTCAATGTTTTTGCTAACATGACCTTAAAATATTTTTGATATTTTTTTAAAATTTAGCGTTTTCGAATTTAAATGCCATAAAACTATTTGTTACTGCGTGATTTTTGAAATAACGTCGAATTCAAAAGTTATTGTCGAAACTTAAGTGCTTTTGAGGCCAGATAATAAAGCTTATAGTATAATTGCGTTGTTTAATTCATCTCAAGTCTCGACGCCACTTGTTCTCACGTGATGTTTTTAATTTTCAATTCGATGAGAAATCATGAAATAACGTAAGCATCCATCATTACTATTTTCATAAGCTCGACTTTATTTTGGCATTAATCTGCTCAAAATATCCGATGAACTTTTTGAAATTTTGGTTTACCGAAACTCTAAAAAGCCATGAAATGTAAAGATATTAAGCATAAAATTCAAATCAAGCCGTATTAATAAAATCTTAAATTCCTCTGTTTAGAAAATGTCAGAAAACTCCATTTGCAAATATATCAACAGCTAAAAATTGCTTTCATCTTCATTTCCAACAGTTTCGTGCTCATCTGTCAGAAAGGATTTTCAAATCTTTCAGATCTAGAGGTATTGTATCAAAGAAGAACAAGTGTGCTTTAAAATTCATAGTCATTTAAGTTCAAAATTAACTCTTTTTCTTAGCTTCACGTCAGATCCTCCATGTTCTAAACGGAATGCCTATGGATACCCTTTGTACAGAAACACAACCTAACAGAAAGTCTATTAGAAAACAAAGTCACAGTTTAATACCAAACGAAAAGAAAAGTAAATTATATAGAATTCTGGATATATTTGTCCAACTCTAAATGAAGAAAATTTAAATTTTCAGAGAATGAGGGTTAATTTTTTCATATAATTAAAGGTTTTGGAAAAACCTTTTTTCTAATTTTCAAAATCTTCTTGCAAATTTAATTTTTTTAAAAATTAGATATTTGTGGAAAATGAGTATTTTTAAAAATGAAGTATTTTGGAAAATAAGTATTTTTGAAAAATTAGTATTTTTGAAAAATAATTTCTTTTGAAAAATTAGTATTTTTGAAAAATTAGTATTTTGAAAAATTAGTATTTTTGAAAAAATAAGTTTCTTTGAACAAATAGTATTTTTGAAAAATTAGGTATTTTTGAAAAAATAGTATTTTGAAAATTAAGTATTTTTGAAAAATTAAGTATTTTTAATTATATTGTTTTTTAGAATTTAATATGTTGAAATTTATATATGTATGGAAATTTTATATTTTGAAAATTTGATATTTTCGGAATATAAATAATGTTTGAAAATATTTTTTCAAGCTAGAAAAATGTAGATTGCACGTTCGAGAAAAACATTTTATTTTAAAGAATTAGTAGGATTCTATATAATATTTAACCTGCTTTTTATTTTCATGGACTGTAATAACGAAAAAAGTCTTGTTTTAGAGTTTCTTAATGTTAAAGCCTTGAATTACAGAAAATATATTGCGAAAGCTGATTTTCCGATTTTCCTATCTATGTTGTTTCCGCGTTGTGTTCTATACGACTTGCGTCAAATTTGATAAATTTAAGTAAAGGGCAAATGACACATAGAAATCGGTATTAGCCACAACGGCCCCCTCGTCCGGCTCTCTAACCGAGCTGGGCCAAATGCCAAATAATTTGCTAAGGCGGACTAGTTCTCTTTTGTCTTCACATTTTTATATTAAAAAATCCAAAGAAAGCTGAAGATTTATCTTGACTTAATTGGCCTTCAAAATAAATCCGAGGAGAAGGGCCCGTTTTAATTTCACGGTCTGTGATATATATCGGGCTGGAAAACCGCCTAGTCTCTTTACGCATTTAAGTCGCATTTTCCTTATATGTATAGATCGATCTAATTAGAAAGCGAGTGGCTGGTATAAAAGACCATGTCAAATTTATATAATTTTGGCCGTTTTTAATGTTTTTGAGAAAATTTGAAATTCTTAGTTTGGGAAATTGCTAAAATTGCATCCTAGACAAAATGAGCGTCTCTTTAAAATCAAACTTATGAAACAATGACTTTCAAGATCATTTCAAAAACAATTCGAAATTTTTTTTTTAACTCTTTGGCATTCGAAATCATTAATTTAGTGCAAATAAAGAAAATCATATAATTTTTTAAAGCAAAATTTTCAATTGTTGAAAAAATTGTAACTCTGAAAAACCTGTGAATACAGTGGGTTTTTCGCGAATAATTTTTTTGAACTGATTTGAATCAGGTTTTTTTTAAAATATAAGATTTTGGATATCTATAACTTTTAGAAATATCAATTTTCGAAATTTTCTTCAAAATATCAAATTAAAAAATATTCAAATTTTCTCGGCGAACATAAAAAATAAATAGTTGTACTGCTCGAAAATCAGAAATACGTACAAATGAGAATATTAAAATCAGAATTTTTAAAAATTCAAGATTCAGAAAAAATATTTTGTAATATTAAATCTACAAAAATTTAAAATATATCTAAAAAATTAATTTTTTGAAATTAGTAAATTTCAAATATCGGATGTTCAAAAATATTAAATTTCCAAATAATGAATTTTCAAAAACATTAATTTTACAAAAATATGTGATCTCAATTCGTACTAAGAATAATTCGAACAATTTGAAATTTATGAAAAGTTTTTTAGTGAAAAAAAGTTCAAAATCTTATTAGAAACGCGATTAATATTCGTTTATATACTCGGTTAGCACCCGCTCTCACCAAAATCGGATAAAATATGTTTCATCTTTTATTTTCTCACCTTAAAACCCCCGAAAAATCACTCGCGCTTTTATATCTGTCGCATTTTAACCACCGAATAAGCCCTAACCTTTTATTTTTAGGTTTTAGAATTGTCACATTTGTCAAAAACAGTTTAAACGATCTTCAACGTTATCTACACATTTGCTGATTCACTCCGAACAGACCGTTTCCTTGCCCATATTGCGGAAAAAGGTTTCATCAAAAGAGCGATATGAAAAAACACACATATGTTCTATAGGAAGAAATTTGAAAATATTTATTTAGCCACAAAACTATGAATAATTCGATAATTTTGTGTGTTTTTTGTCGAATATATCGCATTAATTATGACGCATTAAAATAATGTTGAAGCTAATTCCCAAAAGAAGAAAAAATATATTATACTTGCGGTGGGCAACTTATTCTGATCTTTTTATTTTGTATAGTTTTCAAAATTGTTAAAAGTTTAATTTGTTTATTTGACGTCAATAACCTTTCTATGGAATAAATTTTTGTACACTCATTTGATCTCCAAATCAGTTATGAAAAGATCAACGATTTAGATTTATATAAGATTTATAAATTCTTCAGTTTCTCATCAATATTCAATTCAAAAAATAATTTATTTTCAATATTTCGCCTGAAAATGCATCATCAGCAAACATTAAAAATTACAATTATAACAGAATTATCAAGGTTTTTTGAAAAATCTTAGATATACAAAAATATACTAATAAGAAACTGAAATAAAAAATTATTATTAAATATAATGTTTTAGCGGATTTTGACAAACAAAAAAATTCTCAGGAAATTTAAAAATTTTGATTTATAGAACTCTTTTTTGGTAATACAACTAATAGAATCTCGACATCTTGGAGAAAGCGTTCAGTAAATACAATTGCCTTGAAAAATTGGATTATTAAAGAAATTTCACACCTAGTGATTTTTTATCGCTGAAGTACCAGCCAAAGTTATATTTACGTCATAATAAGTTTATACGTTCGTCACAGCGTCCCATTTTGTTTCTTTAAAATTACTAAAACTGATTTTGGAATTTGCGACGGGATAAAATCGTTCAATTATCCAATATTGCTTCATCTTGACAGAATTTATGGATCAGCGGGATAATAATGACGTACCCCTGAAACAGAACTATTTGATAATCGACCGAGTTGATTATATCATATCGACGAATTTTCACTCAAAGCTAAATTTCGAGATAATTTAACACTATCTAAACTTCATTGAATTATTTAAAAAATATTTTAGGTGAAAAACCGCACTCTTGTCGAATCTGTGAAAATCGTTTCTCAATCATCAAATCTGATCACACATATGCGAAAACACCAAGGTAAACTATCAAGCAGACTCTCATTTCTCAAGCTGAAAGCAATAATTAATTATTTTTCCCGTTATTTTCAAATATTCATGTAATTTTTATTTTTTCTAAATTTAATCTTATTTACTATTTTTTACTTCATTCATTTTTTCTTAGTTTCCTCATTTTCCACCATTTTTGTCAAAGTTGAAGTAATTTTCTTTAAAAACAAAGAAATAACTAAAAATGGATGAACAAAAATTTAAGTTTATAAAATGATCATTTTATCAAATTTCAGTTCATGTTTGAAATAATTTCATCAAATTGGGCGAGAAAATAATGAAATACTGGACAAAAATGGCATATTTTCGATTGTTTTATTGATTTTGTTTTTTCTGAATTTTAATTTTTTTCCGACTTTCCAATTTTAAGTTTATTTTCAAAAAATTGTGTGAAAAATAATATGAAATCAATTAAAAATACCGGGCACTGATTGATGTCGAACTTTTTATTCTCTAACTTTGATTTTTAGGAGTAAAACCTTTTGCCTGTGGCGAATGTGGTGAAACCTTCCAGCGAAAAATTGACATGCGAAAACATGAAGATACTGTCCATCGAAACAATAAAAATCCTCCCTTCACTATTTCAAAAAATTCCAAACTGCACAAATGCGAAAACAAGTTCAAAATAAGTACCCCGAGTGCCTGATTGCTATAAGTAAAGCTGTAAATTCAAAAACTTGTATATAGCGATTTAAGTAGATTCTTCTTTATCTACGCAGTAGCAATGATTTTGGAGGGAACACATTAATAAGGTTCCGAATCCCTCGAAAAAATTGAGCGGTTCATAAAGAAGGTCACTTTTTGACAAAAATGCGAATATTTTCAAAACCTAAAAAAATTCTGTGATGAAAGTCTAGAAGTTTAACACTGCTTAATACTGTTTTAAACTGTACCAATGCATAATATAAGTTAAAAATTTATAATATTAATATAATTCAAATTTTTCTTAACAATCTTGCTCTGTATTTCAGCTAAATATATTTAAAAACCCTGAAAGTTTTTGTTATATGATAATTTTCTGATTTAAAATTATTTAATTTAAATATGATAATAGTGAGAGCATCAGCTGATTGATTCAGCTCTTGTGAGAAAGTTTTCGAGCGAATTTAGTTCTGAACTTACAGACAAAAACATAGCGCGTTTGCTAGACCAACGAATTAAGACGGAGTTATCAGATTTCGATGAGCTTTATATCCGGTACGGACGTAATTTTTAAAAGTTTCGAGACAGGTTAAATCTTTCTTGGTGTGTAGTGATTGTGCTATGCAGTGCACTGCAGTGTAGAGTAGAGAGTGTGGTGAGAGTTGTTTTCTGATTTGAGATGGCACTTCCCCACGTGATCAATTTCCCCTCCGCTCTGGCCACCACACTCTCCACTTTACACTGCAGTGCACTGCATAGCACAATCACGTATACACACCAAGGAAAGATTTTACCTGTCTCGAATTTACAAATTTCTTCCATACGGATATACGGGCTTTTGAAATTGTCAATATATGTACGGTAAGGGCTCAATTCGGGCAAGAAACTCGTGTTGAAATTTGTCATTCGTTTGCCGGAATTTTTACAATAATTGGCTTTTTTACGAAAATTCGGGGGTATTTGGAATTTGTTGTTTGCCCGAATTTCTCTAAAAAAGGATATTTTAGGTAAATTCGGGGCAGATATCTTTTATTATAATAGAAGAATTTAAGAATTATTAAATTAAATGATGTTTTTGTTTTCTTCGAGCAGATACGATATCACTGATCATATCAGCTCTACGAAATGTAGCCATATTGAGGATTTTTCAACTCGTACGAGCCCCCTGAATAAAAAAAAACTTCCTACTGTTGTACACAGAGCATTGAGTTAACCTGACCTTAAATCTTATACTTTCAACATAGGGTTAAATTTAAAATTACTATTTTATTGGAAAAAATTATTATTTATTTAAAAAATTCCCTACTGTGTACACTGGACACGAGTTTAACTAACACCTCAATCCAATACTTTCACATAGGGTTAAATTTAAATACTTTTTGATTCATATAAGTTCTCTACCGTGTACACTGGACACAAGTTTACCTAACCCTAATAATACTTCCGACATGGGTAAAATTGAAAATTCTTTTCTTATTTTAAAAAACTTTCATACTGTGTACACTGGACACGAGTTTACCTAACCCTAAATCTAATATTATTTTCAATTTTATTGATTCGAGATTTATAAATACATATTGTTTTTCTTTATTGTATAAATGACCAGTCTAGGCACTTTGTACGAAAACTAAACGCGATCTTGGGATTTGAAAGTGGGTTCGAGGTCAGAACGAAAACAAACTAGAAACACCATTTGGTTAATTTTCTAGAATATGCGTGATACAAATTTGTAACCAATCTTGAAAAAAGAGATTAGTCGAATAAAATTTTTTGTGTCCCAGCACACGAAAAATTGAAAATTTTGGGGAAAAGTGGGCCTGACAAAAAATTTTAATGGCGCAAATTTGCGAATTTGAAAATTAAGCACTAATTAGCCTCTCTATAAGACACGAGAAATCTGGTGGATGGGGCCGCAGAAAATGTTGAATGGCTGTAATTGGGGAAAAGAGAAAAGTATTTCAGAATGTTGGGGAGGTATTAAAAACAAAAAAACCTTTGTCTGGAGAGCTGAGTGGGTGGAAGGAGCTAAGGTGTCAAGAGAGCAAAACCAAATGGGGCAAAATATTAAAATCTCGACACACGCCCAGGCAAAAAATAGAGAAATCCACCGAATAAATTTCGAGACTATATTTTGCACGTAAAAATCTCAGAGAAACCGGAAAAAATAACCATTTTAAATTAAACTGGATGGATCCGACTGCAATCAAAACGTAAAATGTACCAAGTGGGAATTGGAAATTCAAAAAAGTTTTTGACTAAAAACCAGCACAGAACCTGGGATTTTTCTTTTGGTGCAAAAATACCCATTTGAGAACACGTTGTTCGGCGTATCAAAATATTACTAAGAGAAGAAAAAAAGACCAAAGGTCACGAAAAAAATTCACTCGGGTTTTGCGCGCAGTTATGGGCAAAAGTAACCTTAAAAATAAAACAGTGCAGCGTTTACAGAACAGCTTTAAAACGTTTTAAACGTGCTCTACTGTTAAAATACTGGGCGTTGACATAGGCCAAATGGAAACTAACCCAGTGCAGCGTTACAGAGCATGTTTAATACGCTTAAGCGTGTTCACTGTTTATATACTGGGTGAAATAAACCGCACCAAATAAATAAACCGTAGCCTCAGCTACCAAAAATTTTTCCTTCTTAAAATGAGCAGAAAAAGACCAAAGGTCATGAAAAATTTCAGTCGGGTTTTCGCGCCACTTTTTAAAACACAAGACGCGCTTGAAAAACCTGTAATCAACCACACTGGTACACAAAAATTAAAAAGTTTTAATAAACAACTAATTGATAGGAGCGCTTGGAGGTTCAGAAAAATTCAAAAATGAGAAAAGCCAAAAATTTTGTTGTTTTATCGTATAAAAGACCAAAGGTCATGACAAAATTTCAAAACTTTCGATTAGGGAATTATGAAATTTAAAAAAGGCAAATTTCTCTTTGACCATGTATAAATAACCATATGGAAAAAGGTACAGCGTACAAACGTTATACTTGTGTGATGGAAAACATTAAGCAGTTTGTTAACTAAAATTTGAATTATTTAGAATTCGAGATCGGCCATGGTTGACAGAAACGAGTTGTACCGATAATTACAACGTAGGAGGCGAATGGGCCGAACGGAACAGAATTATTTAGTGGCAAAGCTCATGAGCGAAATAGACAGCATGGCTGTCAAGACGAATTTCGGCCACAAATTTTCATCCAATTGGGCGAACGAATGAAAATGCATTCGCGACATGCTTTGTTAAAAACCAAGTAATTAAATAAAAACGCTACGCTTTGGAATACCACATGGAAAATAAAGCCAACATACAAATATTTTCCGTAGGATTGAAAGCTGAGACCGGAAAAATTGGTTTTCGAAAAATTTTAAAAATGATGATAACAATCATTCAACATTATTTCAAAAAGCCCAAACATAAAATTTGTGGAGACAAAACTATTTCAATTACCATATGGAAAAAATACAACCAGCGAAACAAATATTTCCGAGTTGAAAGTCTGGGAACGGAAAAATTGTTTTCGAAGAATTAAAAATTAATGACAATAGATCATTCGATTATTATTCAAAAAAGCCCAAAGATAAATTTGTGGTGACAAAAATATTCGAATAAGTTAAAATACCATATGGATAAAGAATCGAATCCAGAAACAAATATTCCGTAGGTTGAAAGCCTGAAACGGAAAAAATTGTTTTCAGAAAATTTTTAAAAATTAATGATAACAAATCATCGAATAAAAATTATTTTCAAATAACGTCAAAAGATACCATATGGATAAAATTATCGAATCACGAAACAAATACGTCGTAGGTTGTAAAGCCTGAGAACGGAAAAAATTGTTTCAAGTTGTTATTTCAAAATTAAAAACTATTTTAGTCCAACTAACGAAAATATAGAAGGGCTAGGAAGGCTGATAACAGCAGATTCGGACTTGGACATGACGGGCTTTATGACATACGTCATAAATGAAAGCGTCCTCATCCAGCTTAACGTCGAAAACGTGGCCATGGGAACAAGTATGGTGCTTGACCTGATGGTACACGGAGGTTCCAATTGGGCAGGAGTCAGGGACTGTGTGACCCGTATCCTAAGCATCTATCCGGACTTCCAAGGCGAAGGTTTACGACTATGGGGAAGAAAAGAAAATTTCAAAACAACTCCCCTAGATATGGTAATTAAAAAATTTTACATAACGATGTTGAAAATAATTAGTTACAGACATATCAAACCCCATATGGATATATTACACGGACCTAGAAAGTTCTTAAAATAAAAAACTTTCTAGCGCCAAAAAATCACAAAAACTTCTTACAAATTATAAAAAATAAAAAANCAAATTTTCTCCCGCAGTTCCAAAAACAATGTTCAAATTTTAGAAATTTTTTTTCTCAAAAAACGTTCAAAATTTTGTCCCGTAACAAATTCATAATTTTTTGTTCGACAACTGAGTATAATTACTTAATTGTTTTCTCTGTCTAAACAATGTCCGAAATTCTGAAATTTTTTTTACAAAAACTTGATCTGTCTTTCAAGCTTAATAGGTACATTCTTAACCTTCTTTATTTTCAGGCCGCCGTCGAGGAGTTAACCATCATTCCCTTGCATCTACTCACCTTTCCATTATCTCCTCGGAAATTCTTCTGACAACGGTTTCATATCCTATCATTATCGAATTTTTCAGCAGATAAAATTTCAAATTTAAAAATTCAATATATTACTTTAATTATAGATTCATACAATGGCTGTCATGGAATTCTAGAAAATTTCCAGCAAATGTAATCAGCGATATTCTAAGCAATTCATAATCCAACAGGTAAATTTAAAAACAATTTTCTTGCATAGTCTTGAGCAAGAGGCTCTTCAATGTTTTTGCTAACATGACCTTAAAATATTTTTGATATTTTTTTAAAATTTAGCGTTTTCGAATTTAAATGCCATAAAACTATTTGTTACTGCGTGATTTTTGAAATAACGTCGAATTCAAAAGTTATTGTCGAAACTTAAGTGCTTTTGAGGCCAGATAATAAAGCTTATAGTATAATTGCGTTGTTTAATTCATCTCAAGTCTCGACGCCACTTGTTCTCACGTGATGTTTTTAATTTTCAATTCGATGAGAAATCATGAAATAACGTAATTATCCATCATTACTATTTTCATAAGCTCGACTTTATTTTGGCATTAATCTGCTCAAAATATCCGATGAACTTTTTGAAACTTTGGTTTACTGAAACTCTAAAAAGCCATGAAATGTAAAGATATTAAGCATAAAATTCAAATCAAGCCGTATTAATAAAATCTTAAATTCCTCTGTTTAGAAAATGTCAGAAAACTCCATTTGCAAATATATCAACAGCTAAAAATTGCTTTCATCTTCATTTCCAACAGTTTCGTGCTCATCTGTCAGAAAGGATTTTCAAATCTTTCAGATCTAGAGGTATTGTATCAAAGAAGAACAAGTGTGCTTTAAAATTCATAGTTATTTAAGTTCAAAATTAACTCTTTTTCTTAGCTTCACGTCAGATCCTCCATGTTCTAAACGGAATGCCTATGGATACCCTTTGTACAGAAACACAACCTAACAGAAAGTCTATTAGAAAACAAAGTCACAGTTTAATACCAAACGAAAAGAAAAGTAAATTATATAGAATTCTGGATATATTTGTCCAACTCTAAATGAAGAAAATTTAAATTTTCAGAGAATGAGGGTTAATTTTTTCATATAATGAAAGGTTTTGGAAAAACCTTTTTTCTAATTTTCAAAATCTTCTTGCAAATTTAATTTTTTTAAAAATTAGATATTTGTGGAAAATGAGTATTTTTAAAAATGAAGTATTTTGGAAAATAAGTATTTTTGAAAAACTTAGTATTTTTGAAAAATAATTTCTTTTGAAAAATTAGTATTTTTGAAAAATTAGTATTTTGAAAAATTAGTATTTTTGAAAAAATAAGTTTCTTTGAACAAATAGTATTTTTGAAAAATTAGGTATTTTTGAAAAAATAGTATTTTGAAAATTAAGTATTTTTGAAAAATTAAGTATTTTTAATTATATTGTTTTTTAGAATTTAATATGTTGAAATTTATATATGTATGGAAATTTTATATTTTGAAAATTTGATATTTTCGGAAATAAATAATGTTTGAAAATATTTTTTCAAGCTAGAAAAATGTAGATTGCACGTTCGAGAAAAACATTTATTTTAAAGAATTAGTAGGATTCTATATAATATTTAACCTGCTTTTTATTTTCATGGACTGTAATAACGAAAAAAGTCTTGTTTTAGAGTTTCTTAATGTTCAAAGCCTTGAATTACAGAAAATATATTGCGAAAGCTGATTTTCCGATTTTCCTATCTATGTTGTTTCCGCGTTGTGTTCTATACGACTTGCGTCAAATTTGATAAATTTAAGTAAAGGGCAAATGACACATAGAAATCGGTTTAGCCACAACGGCCCCCTCGTCCGGCTCTCTAACCGAGCTGGGCCAAATGCCAAATAATTTGCTAAGGCGGACTAGTTCTCTTTTGTCTTCACATTTTTATATTAAAAAATCCAAAGAAAGCTGAAGATTTATCTTGACTTAATTGGCCTTCAAAATAAATCCGAGGAGAAGGGCCCGTTTTAATTTCACGGTCTGTGATATATATCGGGCGGAAAACCGCCTAGTCTCTTTACGCATTTAAGTGCGCATTTTCCTTATATGTATAGATCGATCTAATTAGAAAGCGAGTGGCTGGTATAAAAGACCATGTCAAATATTATATAATTTTGGCCGTTTTTAATGTTTTTGAGAAAATTTAAATTCTTAGTTTGGGAAATTGCTAAAATTGCATCCTAGACAAAATGAGCGTCTCTTTAAAATCAAACTTATGAAACAATGACTTTCAAGATCATTTCAAAAACAATTCGAAATTTTTTTTTTAACTCTTTGGCATTCGAAATCATTAATTTAGTGCAAATAAAGAAAATCAGATAATTTTTTAAAGCAAAATTTTCAATTGTTGAAAAAATTGTAACTCTGAAAAACCTGTGAATACAGTGGGTTTTTCGCGAATAATTTTTTTGAACTGATTTGAATCAGGTTTTTTTTAAAATATAAGATTTTGGATATCTATAACTTTTAGAAATATCAATTTTCGAAATTTTCTTCAAAATATCAAATTAAAAAATATTCAAATTTTCTCGGCGAACATAAAAAATAAATAGTTGTACTGCTCGAAAAGTCAGAAATACGTACAAATGAGAATATTAAAATCAGAATTTTTAAAAATTAAGATTCAGAAAAAATATTTTGTAATATTAAATCTACAAAAATTTAAAATATATCTAAAAAATTAATTTTTTGAAATTAGTAAATTTCAAATATCGGATGTTCAAAAATATTAAATTTCCAAATAATGAATTTTCAAAAACATTAATTTTACAAAAATATGTGATCTCAATTCGTACTAAGAATAATTCGAACAATTTGAAATTTATGAAAAGTTTTTTAGTGAAAAAAAGTTCAAAATCTTATTAGAAACGCGATTAATATTCGTTTATATACTCGGTTAGCACCCGCTCTCACCAAAATCGGATAAAATATGTTTCATCTTTTATTTTCTCACCTTAAAACCCCACGAAAAATCACTCGCGCTTTTATATCTGTCGCATTTTAACCACCGAATAAGCCCTAACCTTTTATTTTTAGGTTTTAGAATTGTCACATTTGTCAAAAACAGTTTAAACGATCTTCAACGTTATCTACACATTTGCTGATTCACTCCGAACAGACCGTTTCCTTGCCCATATTGCGGAAAAAGGTTTCATCAAAAGAGCGATATGAAAAAACACACATATGTTCTATGGAAGAAATTTGAAAATATTTATTTAGCCACAAAACTCATGAATAATTCGATAATTTTGTGTGTTTTTTGTCGAATATATCGCATTAATTATGACGCATTAAAATAATGTTGAAGCTAATTCCCAAAAGAAGAAAAAATATATTATACTTGCGGTGGGCAACTTATTCTGATCTTTTTATTTTGTATAGTTTTCAAAATTGTTAAAAGTTTAATTTGTTTATTTGACGTCAATAACCTTTCTATGGAATAAGTTTTTGTGACAGCTCATTTGATCTCCAAATCAGTTATGAAAAGATCAACGATTTAGATTTATATAAGATTTATAAATTCTTCAGTTTCTCATCAATATTCAATTCAAAAAATAATTTATTTTCAATATTTCGCCTGAAAATGCATCATCAGCAAACATTAAAAATTACAATTATAACAGAATTATCAAGGTTTTTTGAAAAATCTTAGATATACAAAAATACACTAATAAGAAACTGAAATAAAAAATTATTATTAAATATAATGTTTTAGCGGATTTTGACAAACAAAAAAATTCTCAGGAAATTTAAAAATTTTGATTTATAGAACTCTTTTTTGGTAATACAACTAATAGAATCTCGACATCTTGGAGAAAGCGTTCAGTAAATACAATTGCCTTGAAAAATTGGATTATTAAAGAAATTTCACACCTAGTGATTTTTTATCGCTGAAGTACCAGCCAAAGTTATATTTACGTCATAATAAGTTTATACGTTCGTCACAGCGTCCCATTTTGTTTCTTTAAAATTACTAAAACTGATTTTGGAATTTGCGACGGGATAAAATCGTTCAATTATCCAATATTGCTTCATCTTGAAGAATTTATGGATCAGCGGGATAATAATGACGTACCCCTGAAACAGAACTATTTGATAATCGACCGAGTTGATTATATCATATCGACGAATTTTCACTCAAAGCTAAATTTCGAGATAATTTAAACTATCTAAACTTCATTGAATTATTTAAAAAATATTTTAGGTGAAAAACCGCACTCTTGTCGAATCTGTGAAAATCGTTTCTCAATCATCAAATCTGATCACACATATGCGAAAACACCAAGGTAAACTATCAAGCAGACTCTCATTTCTCAAGCTGAAAGCAATAATTAATTATTTTTCCCGTTATTTTCAAATATTCATGTAATTTTTATTTTTTCTAAATTTAATCTTATTTACTATTTTTTACTTCATTCATTTTTTCTTAGTTTCCTCATTTTCCACCATTTTTGTCAAAATTGAATGTAATTTTCTTTAAAACAAAGAAATAACTAAAAATGGATGAACAAAAAATTTAAGTTTATAAAATGATCATTTTATCAAATTTCAGTTCATGTTTGAAATAATTTCATCAAATTGGGCGAGAAAATAATGAAATACTGGACAAAAATGGCATATTTTCGATTGTTTTATTGATTTTGTTTTTTCTGAATTTTAATTTTTTTCCGACTTTCCAATTTATAAGTTTATTTTCAAAAAATTGTGTGAAAAATAATATGAAATCAATTAAAAATACCGGGCACTGATTGATGTCGAACTTTTTATTCTCTAACTTTGATTTTTAGGAGTAAAACCTTTTGCCTGTGGCGAATGTGGTGAAACCTTCCAGCGAAAAATTGACATGCGAAAACATGAAGATACTGTCCATCGAAACAATAAAAATCCTCCCTTCACTATTTCAAAAAATTCCAAACTGCACAAATGCGAAAACAAGTTCAAAATAAGTACCCCGAGTGCCTGATTGCTATAAGTAAAGCTGTTAAATTCAAAAACTTGTATATAGCGATTTAAGGTAGATTCTTCTTTATCTACGCAGTAGCAATGATTTTGGAGGGAACACATTAATAAGGTTCCGAATCCCTCGAAAAACTTGAGCGGTTCATAAAGAAGGTCACTTTTTGACAAAAATGCGAATATTTTCAAAACCTAAAAAAATTCTGTGATGAAAGTCTAGAAGTTTAACACTGCTTAATACTGTTTTAAACTGTACCAATGCATAATATAAGTTAAAAATTTATAATATTAATATAATTCAATTTTTCTTAACAATCTTGCTCTGTATTTCAGCTAAATATATTTAAAAACCCTGAAAGTTTTTGTTATATGATAATTTTCTGATTTAAAATTATTTAATTTAAATATGATAATAGTGAGAGCATCAGCTGATTGATTCAGCTCTGTGAGAAAGTTTTCGAGCGAATTTAGTTCTGAACTTACAGACAAAAACATAGCGCGTTTGCTAGACCAACGAATTAAGACGGAGTTATCAGATTTCGATGAGCTTTATATCCGGTACGGACGTAATTTTTAAAAGTTTCGAGACAGGTTAAATCTTTCTTGGTGTGTAGTGATTGTGCTATGCAGTGCACTGCAGTGTAGAGTAGAGAGTGTGGTGAGAGTTGTTTTCTGATTTGAGATGGCACTTCCCCACGTGATCAATTTCCCCTCCGCTCTGGCCACCACACTCTCCACTTTACACTGCAGTGCACTGCATAGCACAATCACGTATACACACCAAGGAAAGATTTTACCTGTCTCGAATTTACAAATTCTTCCATACGGATATACGGGCTTTTGAAATTGTCAATATATGTACGGTAAGGGCTCAATTCGGGCAAGAAACTCGTGTTGAAATTTGTCATTCGTTTGCCGGAATTTTTACAATAATTGGCTTTTTTACGAAAATTCGGGGGTATTTGGAATTTGTTGTTTGCCCGAATTTCTCTAAAAAAGGATATTTTAGGTAAATTCGGGGCAGATATCTTTTATTATAATAGAAGAATTTAAGAATTATTAAATTAAATGATGTTTTTGTTTTCTTCGAGCAGATACGATATCACTGGTTCATATCAGCTCTACGAAATGTAGCCATATTGAGGATTTTTCAACTCGTACGAGCCCCCTGAATAAAAAAAAACTTCCTACTGTTGTACACAGAGCATTGAGTTAACCTGACCTTAAATCTTATACTTTCAACATAGGGTTAAATTTAAAATTACTATTTTATTGGAAAAAATTATTATTTATTTAAAAAATTCCCTACTGTGTACACTGGACACGAGTTTAACTAACACCTCAATCCAATACTTCACATAGGGTTAAATTTAAATACTTTTTGATTCATATAAGTTCTCTACCGTGTACACTGGACACAAGTTTACCTAACCCTAATAATACTTCCGACATGGGTAAAATTGAAAATTCTTTTCTTATTTTAAAAAACTTTCATACTGTGTACACTGGACACGAGTTTACCTAACCCTAAATCTAATATTATTTTCAATTTTATTGATTCGAGATTTATAAATACATATTGTTTTTCTTTATTGTATAAATGACCAGTCTAGGCATTTGTACGAAAACTAAACGCGATCTTGGGATTTGAAAGTGGGTTCGAGGTCAGAACGAAAACAAACTAGAAACACCATTTGGTTAATTTTCTAGAATATGCGTGATACAAATTTGTAACCAATCTTGAAAAAAGAGATTAGTCGAATAAAATTTTTTGTGTCCCAGCACACGAAAAATTGAAAATTTTGGGGAAAAGTGGGCCTGACAAAAAATTTTAATGGCGCAAATTTGCGAATTTGAAAATTAAGCACTAATTAGCCTCTCTATAAGACACGAGAAATCTGGTGGATGGGGCCGCAGAAAATGTTGAATGGCTGTAATTGGGGAAAAGAGAAAAGTATTTCAGAATGTTGGGGAGGTATTAAAAACAAAAAAACCTTTGTCTGGAGAGCTGTGTGGGTGGAAGGAGCTAAGGTGTCAAGAGAGCAAAACCAAATGGGGCAAAATATTAAAATCTCGACACACGCCCAGGCAAAAAATAGAGAAATCCACCGAATAAATTTCGAGACTATATTTTGCACGTAAAAATCTCAGAGAAACCGGAAAAAATAACCATTTTAAATTAAACTGGATGGATCCGACTGCAATCAAAACGTAAAATGTACCAAGTGGGAATTGGAAATGCAAAAAAGTTTTTGACTAAAAACCAGCACAGAACCTGGGATTTTTCTTTTGGTGCAAAAATACCCATTTGAGAACACTGTTGTTCGGCGTATCAAAATATTACTAAGAGAAGAAAAAAAGACCAAAGGTCATGAAAAAAGTTCACTCGGGTTTTGCGCGCAGTTATGGGCAAAAGTAACCTTAAAAATAAAACAGTGCAGCGTTTACAGAACAGCTTTAAAACGTTTTAAACGTGCTCTACTGTTAAAATACTGGGCGTTGACATAGGCCAAATGGAAACTAACCCAGTGCAGCGTTACAGAGCATGTTTAATACGCTTAAGCGTGTTCACTGTTTATATACTGGGTGAAATAAACCGCACCAAATAAATAAACCGTAGCCTCAGCTACCAAAAATTTTTCCTTCTTAAAATGAGCAGAAAAAGACCAAAGGTCATGAAAAATTTCAGTCGGGTTTTCGCGCCACTTTTTAAAAACAAGACGCGCTTGAAAAACCTGTAATCAACCACACTGGTACACAAAAATTAAAAAGTTTTTAATAAACAACTAATTGATAGGAGCGCTTGGAGGTTCAGAAAAATTCAAAAATGAGAAAAGCCAAAAATTTTGTTGTTTTATCGTATAAAAGACCAAAGGTATGACAAAATTTCAAAACTTTCGATTAGGGAATTATGAAATTTAAAAAAGGCAAATTTCTCTTTGACCATGTATAAATAACCATATGGAAAAAGGTACAGCGTACAAACGTTATACTTGTGTGATGGAAAACATTAAACAGTTTGTTAACTAAAATTTGAATTATTTAGAATTCGAGATCGGCCATGGTTGACAGAAACGAGTTGTACCGATAATTACAACGTAGGAGGCCAATGGGCCGAACGGAACAGAATTATTTAGTGGCAAAGCTCATGAGCGAAATAGACAGCATGGCTGTCAAGACGAATTTCGGCCACAAATTTTCATCCAATTGGGCGAACGAATGAAAATGCATTCGCGACATGCTTTGTTAAAAACCAAGTAATTAAATAAAAACGCTACGCTTTGGAATACCACATGGAAAATAAAGCCAACATACAAATATTTTCCGTAGGATTGAAAGCTGAGACCGGAAAAATTGGTTTTCGAAAAATTTTAAAAATGATGATAACAATCATTCAACATTATTTCAAAAAGCCCAAACATAAAATTTGTGGAGACAAAACTATTTCAATTACCATATGGAAAAAATACAACCAGCGAAACAAATATTTCCGAGTTGAAAGTCTGGGAACGGAAAAATTGTTTTCGAAGAATTAAAAATTAATGACAATAGATCATTCGATTATTATTGCAAAAAAGCCCAAAGATAAATTTGTGGTGACAAAAATATTCGAATAAGTTAAAATACCATATGGATAAAGAATCGAATCCAGAAACAAATATTCCGTAGGTTGAAAGCCTGAAACGGAAAAAATTGTTTTCAGAAAATTTTTAAAAATTAATGATAACAAATCATCGAATAAAAATTATTTTCAAATAACGTCAAAAGATACCATATGGATAAAATTATCGAATCACGAAACAAATACGTCGTAGGTTGGAAAGCCTGAGAACGGAAAAAATTGTTTCAAGTTGTTATTTCAAAATTAAAAACTATTTTAGTCCAACTAACGAAAATAGAAGGGCTAGGAAGGCTGATTAACAGAGATCGGACTTGGACATGACGGGGCTTATATGACATACGTCATAATGAAAGCGCCTCATCCAGCTTAAACGGTCGAAAACTGTGGCCATGGGAACAAGTATGGTGCTTGACCTGATGGTACACGGAGGTTCCAATTGGGCAGGAGTCAGGACTGTGTGACCCGTATCCTAAGCATCTATCCGGACTTCCAAGGCGAAGGTTTACGACTATGGGAAGAAAAGAAAATTTCAAAACAACTCCCCTAGATATGGTAATTAAAAAATTTTACATAACGATGTTGAAATAATATGTTACAGACATATCAAACCCCATATGATATATTACACGGACCTAAGAAGTTCTTAAAACAAAAAAACTTTCTAGCGCCAAAAATCACAAAAACTTCTTAACAATTATAAAAAAATAAAAAGGGCCTAACGACCGATAACTTAGCAAAAACCCGGCCGTAAGGCTCTGTGTAAACCCTTTGTGTTTCGTGTTTCACTACCAAATGGGGATTGAAAAAATTTAAAGCCAGTTAGTAAATAGGTCGACGATAACCAAAAATGTTTAAAGGCGACAAAAATAATATGGTTTTCAGATTTACGTTGTAGAAATGCCATATTATTACGTTCAAAAATTTTGTTTTTTAAATTTAAACAGAAAAAATTTATCTCGGAGCAGAATATTATTCATTTGATGTAATAATTGAAAATAATAATGAGGCATAAGCTAGGGATAGGGTCTTAATGTATGAAAAGCTTAAAATCTTTGTATTCTAGGACCTGTCAAACGGAAACTTGGGCAGAAAAACAAAGCTGGATGCGCTCAAAGTTGTGGGTAAATCCAATTTCTGGAACAAAAATAAGGAGTTCAGATACTCCGAAAACATGGTGACCGGGAATATCGACGTAACCCAAATGGCATTGAAAATAAATTCTGACGGCGGAAAACCAAAAGAAAAACGAAAAATTATCCAAATGGTAGGAAATTATACGTATAAAAATATTTCAAGGCTTAAAATAAAGCTCTAAATTTACCACATGGGTCAGCCTAAAAATGTTACATATTTCACAACAAATAACAATAAAGTTTAATTTCCAAAATAAAACTCGGAAGTAACCTACCCGAATGGGAAATAATACAGGGTTATGAGAAATTACTAAAAAATTAAAAAGCCAGAAAAAATTTGTTTCGAAAACAAAATCGCGAAATATGGTGCCTAAAAAATAACATGATATTTGAACTAAAATTGAATGATAGCCAAGACAATAAAACGAGATAAATGTTTACGGGATTTACCGGGCTAACCAGTTCTAGCGTTTATAGAGTGGGTTTAAACGGACAGTTGCTTTAAACTGGTCGTTTAAGCGCACTCTGCGGTTATTATAACTGGTTAAGTTTTAATTAATAACATAATTTAAATAAATAATGTCTCGTTATCAATCAAATGAATGAAAATACTCTGTTGACCATCTAGAAATAAAATCTGTCGATAGTCGGACAATACTACCCATATGGGCTAAAAAAGTTTCAAATAAAAAATTTTCTTTCCAAAAAACCCACATGGAGAAAATAATGAAAAAATTAAGTTTAAAACGCTAAATATTGAAAATTGCCTTTATCAAAATACGTTACATTATGAAAAGGTCAAGAAAGACCAGCAAATGAATCTAATAAACAAAATATAATATTAAATTATTTATTTAGGAGCTCCGACTTTTCAAAGCGAGCCAGGAACAAAATTTGGACGAATTTTTAAAAGAAACAAATTTCGCTCCAACCAAAGTCAGAACATGGGACGTACAAACTGTGTTTGAAGACGAAAATGGAAATAAGGTCGGCCACAAAGTCATACCCTCGAATGTAGAGAACCAGCACGATATGCTGCGACTAATGGAGAAAATGACACATTTTTCGAATTATGTATTGACTAATACAACAAACTACCGACCATTTGGGGCTGATCAAGAAAAAATTCATGAATGGTAGAACCTACGACCAATCACTAGATGAATTTTTTCGAACTCACAACCGACGAGGACATAAAAAACGCGTCACAAAGGGAGACTTGAATCAAACCCTGCAACAAAAGTCGCGTAAACTTCGAGATTTTGTACCGACAGTGGCACAAAAGATCACATTTGAAATAACAGATCTAATTGCTCATGAAAAAGTCAGAATTTTCAGAGCGAACGCAAAGAACCATGTTACACGACATGAAGGAAAATGATACCGTCGCCATATGGTTATTCCGAGCTGAAACGTTTAAACCGATGATCGCAGCCAACAAATTTAACAATTTGGTACGACAATTGGGCTACGACGTTGACAAAATAATTACATCGGAGCGTGCGTGGGACATATTTGTATCGGAAAATGATTTAGGAGCCGAGATGATGGAAAACCTAAAGTTTTTGGGTAAAAAATCAAAAAATGCAAATTACCAATTGGGGATTAGAATTGCAAACATGAAAGGAAATATCATGAAGATCATGAACGAAATAATTATCAAACCATGTGGGGTCGAGAACAAATATCCTTTCTTGTCATTATCGCACAAACTTATGCGTTTAAGTATCACCACCATCGACAGCCAAATAAATCTACCACTGTACGCAGAAAACCGAGATTTAAAAAACGAAACGGTGGTCGGAAATTGCATAAAAAAGATGCTAAATGAAATTACACCAAATGGGAATAGTATAGAAAAAGGAGCGGAAATTAAAGATTTAATAAATCAAATTCAAAATTGCGTTCCTACCTACGAGCGAAACGCTTTAGTCAAAAACAACTTATCGACAAATGCGCCCACCACAGCTCGCGAAAACGAGCCGAGAAAGTGGCTCGGCTTACAAGCTATAGCGATGCTATTTGAAAATGAAATTACTCAACTGAGGAGCTCGGAAATCTGACAATACCAAGGTTTATTGAAAAAACCCAAACGAGAGAGAGAAAGTTGAGATCTTCAAAGTAAATGGTAAAAAGGTAATTGCAGAATGGGAAAACTGCAAAAACCTTATTTCATCAAGCCTATTCTGGGACATTATGCTTACAGAAGATAAGAACAGTATCCGAATTCAAAAATTTGGAGAAGAACAAGTCACAGGTCTGACAATAAAAAACTTAGCCCGTATTATGATTCTTCAAAAAAGTGAGGCAACAATTGAACAAAAGTCAAATCTATTAGACCAGTTGGGAAATAATAGTACGTTCAATAAAAACTTTGAAGAAATCGGGCGAAAGTTTAACGTGTGCGGCAAAATTGACGAGAAAGGGCACATCTGTTTGAAGCCTTCAAAAGAGCAAAACTTTTGTAAAAGTCACGAAAGAGTCCTAGAAGTAGAGGGCCTACTACCTAAAAAACCTTTCCGCCTAACTTTTGGAAAAAAGACTTTTTGGCTAAGCTCAAATAAAAATTGGCCAGAAGAAATTAAAATTGATGACGCTGCCAAAGTGTTTGAATTCGAGCAAAACTGGCTCTTAACCAATTGGGATATATGGGTTCAGATTAAACTCGGTAACGGAACCAACACAGAGGTAACAAAAAATCGTTTCGAAAAAGCTGTAGGAAAAAACCCAAATGGTAAAAGTTGGCACGAAAAATTTACAGAAATAGACGTAATCATTCAACAACGTTTCTGGGGCTCTTTTAAACAAAATAGAATAACCGAAACCTCAGTTGTCAAAAAATATATCGAAAGATATCAGAAAACCTCAGAAGTTCAGGGTTCTAAAACTTTCGGAAGAAAACAAAATTGGGTACAATACCTAAAATTAACACCAGATGGGCCAGACTCAAACTTGAATTACAATTATTCTACCATGTGGGCTGGTTGCTTTGCACAAACAAGGGCGGGTGAAAACAACTCGCCAAACCTCAACAGTGGCTTTCAAGATATCGCAAAATTTGGACCCGAGATCCAAAAAATTTCATTCACAAATTTTGTGATTATGCTGACAAATGAAATGCGTTTCGAAAAACCCCAGAATAACCAATATACCCAAAATGAAACAATAAATCGCAGTTTCACTACCTCCCAGAGAAAAAGCGACATCATAGCTATAGTCGATGTCAGGGATAAGGACAACCCTATCGAAATGACGATCGAAAAATTTATTATGACCGACGACTACCAAAAATTCGCGGCAAAAAATAATCTTTCCAGAAATAACCCAAATGGAGCTTCTGAATTTTCAGCAATGATTAACTGGTTTAGCTTCCGGGCTGGTCGAAATGACACTTTCCAACAGCTCGAAAGAGCCAAAAGTGGTGACCCAAAAACATCGTTACTTGACGCCATATGGATGTGCCGTATGAGATCNTACTTTGCCTGAATAACGAGATGTCAAAATTCAGAATTAAAATTGCCCTAATTTCATCAAGCCCAAGCTGCCAGGGGCGATGGTTACGTAGCCTGAATATGATGGATTTTAAAATCCCACAATCAACAATCAGTTACAGTCTGTCAGACTTCCGAAATTTAAAAAATATCCGTGCCGATCCAGAAAAACTTGAAGCGGAAGATCGGCTACCAATTGGGCTAGCAGCGGAAAAGTCACTAATCTCCTTAACATTCCCCAGAGTGCAGGGTAACTTTACCAAGAAGCTACCAGATTCAAATGAATCAAATGAAAGTTGGTTAACAAACGTCGCGGTTATCAAAAAAGACATTGCACCAAATGGGGTTTTCAAACATCTCATGGAGTTTAACACATTGTCTGACCAAGTGATCTTACCAGATACGGGAAACAATATGGCAAAACAATCACCAAAAGTTATTGACGTTTCGGAGATCGAAAATCAACCATATGGGGATAAAATTTTCAAAGTCAAACGCCATAAGGACGATAATGAGCCTTTCACTATAAATTTTTGAAGGCAGATCTTATATTTCTTGGGGCCACAGTGACCTCACCGTAAACTTTGAACCAGGAAGTTGACGACCAACCACCAACATGATCGTTGGCATTTACAACAAAATAACTACGCGAGATGACTCAAATTAAGACCTGGCTCAAAAGCAACTACAAAAATCCCATTGGCGAAGGTTATATCGAGAAAATTAAATCATCCCTGGGGAAAATGGCGAATCTACAATCGCTCATCTAGGTGACAAGTGTGACCGGGAGAAATAAGAACTTGGGGTTGCCACTACCTATGAAATTAAAATCCTTTAAATTTGAAAATTTGCCCAATGAACAAAAATGCAGTTTTCAAAATCCCAAATGGAAATAAGGCTAGAAACTTATTTGAAGAAGAAAATAAAAAAGTTACCAATTATTTTCCAAGAGAATTGATGGAAGAAAACGCTAGCAGAAAAGAGCGATGGATCGCTTCTAAAAAAGAACAAAACTCTTGGAAACCAAAGTATAGCGCGGACAAATATAATAAGTCAGTGGTGACAAAGAAAATCAATGAGTATGGCTGCGGTGGTGATACGCAAGTTGCCGAAATTCTAGAAACCCAGCTATACTCAAACACAAGCTTAAACCATATGGTTAAAAACCAATCGGAAAAGAATAGTGTGCTAACCAAAACTTTGAGAACCGAGAACAATAAGGTGGTAGCCCAAATTAAGACAAAAATACTCGTAAAATACGAGCAGTCAAGAGCTAATAATTTTGAAAATGTTTTCACAGTGGCTTAACCCTCTAATAATAGACTTATACACATGTCAATAATTATTCGCCTGAGTTCCAACATGATAATTTCGTAAGCCTTACAATAACAGTGCCTGAATGAA
>SCLH01001727.1:18451-32956 GCA_004367855.1 Oikopleura vanhoeffeni
TTAAGGGTATGGTGGTTCCTACATTTTCTGCAGTTATTATGTCATAAAAATGCACCAAATCAATCGTTTATGTTTTAAAAGCTCAAAACAACCCAAATAAGAACAAAAACAATTTCGAAATTTTTGAGTTTTTTCGACGTTTTTCTGAGTATTTTTTTTCAAAATTAAGTACAAAATAACGTATGTTGCAATTTGACCACTAAAACTTCAAAATTTCGGCTTGACGTAAGCCAACTTTCTCTTCAGTGTTTTCCCAGCTTTCTTTTGAACCTACTTTCGAAAAAATCGAAGCACATTTTTTTTCGGAAATTTTTTCACGTGACCTTGAAAAATTCATATTTTGAGTTTGGGGTCGAAATTGAAGAAAACGGCTCCTCAGAAGTTTCTATTTGTTTCGAGCTACCGTTTGCAAAAATTGGAGCGAATTTTGAAATTTAACCTAGGAGATAGATTTTCCGATGAACAAAGTCGAAAAAACGGTGGTTTATTGCATATTCTAGAAATAATATAGCACTTATCGACAAAAGCGCTCCTCAGAAGTTTTAAATACTAATTATACAGGTTATGTTGAAATTTAGGTTTATTTCAAAATAAAGCCTGAGAGGAGATAGATTTTCCGTTTTGACTTAGGTCTCCCTGTCTCGCTTATGTGTCTGGGAGTGTATGCATGCACAAAAAATTTGACACATGTTTTACGCAAGATGAAGGCTAGTTCTACAACCTGGCTAATCTGAATAATATCCTTGAAGCCCTGTTTGGCTAATATTTTATCGAGAATATGTCAAATTAGGAACCACCATACCCTTAAATCAATCATAAAATAACTTTTAAGACTGGACACGCGGAGATAAAAATTGTGGGAAATTCAAAATCTAATAAAAAAGGAAAGAAGAAAAAATGAACGCTCTGTTATTTACTTGTATTTTACATGTAACTTGTTATGTAACCCTCATGATAGGATATTCAAATTTAAACCACTTTCAATTTAAATTATTCAGAAAAATGGTTCGATATAAGAATCGAGCACTTCTTATTAAAGTTGTCTGTCTTGACAATGGCCATTGTGGTGCACATCTGTCACCACCAATTTTATACGAAGCTTTAGCAAAGGCCTGCCACACCATTCATGGGGCGAAATCAGCGGCAATATCAGCTAATATGAGAGTAAAGTAAGTTTCAAAAATTTTATTAGGCCAAATTTTGATTTGAAACAATTTAAAATTTTGAAATTTGACTCGATTTGAAAATTTACAAAATTCAAAATGAAATAACTTATAGCTGAAAATCATGTCAGGCACAGTTGGTGACGGCAATAGTCATCACACGAGGTTTCGGTCAAAATTGTTTCTTAGTGCCCTCAATGCTGGCTATTGCCGTCACGCACAGTAAATAACTGTACAGGAAGAAGGTCTCATTAACCATATGAATTAAGGATTCTAAAATTAACCTACAGATTGTGACTATTTGAATATTTAAAAATGCGAGACTTTCATTGGGTAGCCGCAAAAATTTAAGACAATGAAATCGGCTTATTTTCAAAATCAGGGTTTTGATTGGTGCAATAATCCCGCGTCTTTTTTATTCTTCAAAATTTGAAGTTCAAATAGTCCCGATCTGTCGGTCGAGGGCCCCTAATCCATATAATATCTACATGATTACATTTGTAATTTCTTGGATTAAAATCAAAACCATTTTTGGCTATATTTTCCCCAATGAAGCAACATTCAGCATTTTTTTCTTCATTACAAATAAAACCTGTTAATGGCCATGTTAATATGTATTGTCTGTTAGGGCTAGGGTGCGCAGCTGGAACCCTACAGACTAAACTAAAATCGCCACCAAAAACAACGATCCCGAGCAAAACAAAAAAAATTGGCTCTCTTTTGCCAGAAAATGAGTTTTAAAATTCACATTCTTAGCACTAACTTGAATTTTGAGCACAATAAATTTTATTTTTTGTTTGTTTTTATATGACAACTACAGCAATAAATATATATTTCGATATGGTTTTGGGAAAAAGAAAATGTTCGAAAATTTTAGAAAAAAATGGTTCATTTTGACAAGCTTTGTAAACAGAATATCTTCTTATTAAAACAAATTTCTAACGTGATTCTTATGCACTTTTTCGATTTGTAATGAAGAGAAAAATCTGACTCCTTCACAGGGTGCGGTATAAGAATCTAGTACTAATCAGTGCCCCATCTTAATAATTAAATTGTGGAATTTTTTCCAATATCATTTTAAGATAAATTCCCCCCAATTTATTTCCAAAGATTTTTTTTAATATAATAGATTTACAAAATATTTAGGTATGTAAATTGTTGGACAAATCTTGCATTGGTGACTATTCGTAAATCTGAATTACTAGATTTGCGTGCTGCCATTCCATTTGTGACAACCTTAGAACACGGCGGAAAAGGTGGAAAAAGTATTATTTTGAATACTGTATCAGTTTCGGGAACTATAAGAGGGTGTCAAAGAGAGATTAAAAAGATTCATTTAAATAGTATAAAGAAAGAACAGAATATAGAAGTTAAAAAGAAAATGGTGGAAACAGAGATGGAAATTGACCAAAAACTAAATTTAGAAGAATAAAAAATAACCTGTAAAATTTATATTTTAATATTTTTAATTTAGAAGATAGTCGAATACGTAAAAATGGCCTCGTCCAGCAAGCACATAGATCACCAAGTCAGCTCCTTTCTTAGGTAAAAACACATAACAAAATCAAGTGGTTATGGCTATTTTTCGTATTTTTTTTTATATTCCTTTAGGGTCAAACTTTGGGTCTTATAACAGTACACAACAAATGACTGTTTTGAAATAAAAAATTTGAAGTTTTCAAAATTAAGAATGAGAACTTTATCTTTTTTCAAAGTTGCCCTCATATTTTCAGAACGATTTTTTTTTGTCATTCTTGGTCCATTTTTTTTAATTTTTTGAAAATATTCCTTCTTTCAAGTCTTTTTTTGTTTAAAGTCGCATATTATTGAGAATTGTTATTTTCATAGATGCCCAAATCCCAAAAACTGAGCAACAAATTTCATGTCGGAAGAATATTGAGGCGATAAATTTACCGAAACATTTATTTCAGTATAATTTTTTTTTTTAAATAACATCTCAGAATATTTTCGAGAAAAAACTTGAGATGCCTACAATTTTGGTTTATTTTGAAATTTTTTTAGTGAAATTAAGAAAGTTGAAAAACGGGACGCCGTTTTAACCAGTGCTCAGCAGCTTGAACGCTTGACCAAACCGGGTTCGAAATATGGCAATTTGAATCCTTTTGCTGTTTTAATGATTGGGTACGATGCTGATAATGAATCTGCCAGAAAGCAATTCAGAAAACTCTCAATCCTTACCCATCCGGATAAAAATCCCGATGATAAGGTAAATATTTATATGCTGATTTATATTTATTTAATTATTTTTTTCGAAAATAAAATTTTTTTCAGTGTTGATTTAAAACTATTTGATTTTAAATCAAGCTTTTTGAAAAAACACTTTTATTAAAATCTACCAGAAATGAACCCCTATAGAGGTCTCAGGACCCATGCAATTTGTCCATGGCTAGAGCATTTTCCTCTTTTACAACAACTGTCATATTACATTTTCGAAAAATTATTCTTGCAGATTTGACATCGAGATTTAATTATTTTACATTTGATATGTAATATGACCCCAAATTAGTAATTTTGTGATTTGACCCTAAATGAGGTCGTTTTTCAAAATTTGACCCAATTAAATATTTGCCGAAAAATTTCAATTATCCTCCAACTAAAATCGATTTCGCACTACGATTTCGTACTAAATGAGTATGTGCTTTCCGGTTACCGATAATTCTTAATCGCCATTATTGATATTTTAATTTTGGTTTTTATTCTTGATATAATTTTCTAGGAGCGTGCCCAAAAGGCATTCGATGCTGTCAAATGTGCATGGGAAACTTTGTCAAATCCGGACAAAAAACAAACTTGCAATAATGTTGTAGAAAATGCAAAAAAAACTTTGGATGCGGAAATTACTGAAAAACGTAAAGACATGAGAGCAAAACACAAAACAGTCATCATACCAGAAGATGACCCAGGTGTCTATAAGCAGGAATTACATAAGAAATGCGTAAAAGTAAGTTATAAACCTTCGTCAAATTAATATATCGATAAAGATCGGTTTTTTTTAAATTTCCAGGGATACAATAATTTCTGAAAATTTTCACACCAAACCTTTTTTTTCAATTTGAATTTTAGCTCTTTGCTGACCTCGAGCGGTTGAAACATGAGATTGCTGATAGAGAAGCTGATATGAGGCGAAGAGTTGCTGAATCTGAACAATCAGAAAAAGTTGATGAAGGGCGAAAAAAGGAATTTGCCAAAAATTTCGAGGCTACTCGCCAGAAACGAACAGACGTAAGAAAACGTATTTTTGAATAAGTTTTGGATTCTTATTTCACTCCAAAAAGTTAGGTCTCGCAATAATAACATAATTTTATTTTCAGAGTTGGAATACTTTCGCTGGTGTTGGTACAAGCAAAAAAGAAAAGAAGAAAAAAGTAAAAGGATTTTTCAAACCGCCAAAACACAAGGTCGAAAAACGATAAGATAGGCCAACTCCAGACATACTGCTTTTTCACTGAATTTCTTTTATCCAATAAATTTACCCAGGCCGTATTTTCAAAAAATTTCTTTATCGTGTGCGACTGTAATTTTTTAGTTGCAGACCTTTAAACACGTAAGACTGGCTGTTTTTAGTAAATTATTATGATTGTTGGCTTTATTTTCTGAAAACGGGCACCTTTATGTGAGTTTAGCTACAGGTTGAGTTTTTTATGTGCCTGAGAGTGAACATGTGAATATTTTGAAGCATTTTATAGCAAAAAATATTGCATTTCCACATTCATGGCTTCACTTCAAAAACTCTTTCCTTTACAAAGTTGATATACGTTAATTTAATTTTATGTTTCGACATTTTCTTGCAGATTTAGAATTGCATTCACTCAAAAAAAAACTCGCAAATTGAACGCAATTGATCGATAAACGATGAGATAGCTTTTTTTAGCAATATCAACCCTACTGGGTTTTTTGGTTGAAAGGGAGAGGGGTTTTAACTAAAAACCAAAACGGACTTCTAGGGCAGAATTTTCAAACTAAAAAAATTTTTACGGGAGATTTTTGCTGGGAAAAATTTATAATTTTCTTCCTTTTTCTCCCCGGAAAGCTGTTAATTTATTTTTCCGATGTTTACTCTAAATTTAAGTTCTTCCATGCGCAACCCTAGGTATAGACCATACCAGATATCAACAAAGAGATATTGTGAAACTTCACAGAAAAAGGAAGTGACCTTACGAGCCTCCTACTATGAAGCAAACTTAAACGTAGCTATAAATGTTTTTATATCTTAAATCTGGGAAGAGGGGCCTTTTTTAGTAAATCAAGCCAAAGTTTTAGCATGATTTACTAAAAATATATCCCTTGTTCACACTAATGTGATTATAGGCAGCTCAATAGTTAAGGAGAATTCCTGGGATTTGACAAAATTGAAATATTGATCGTATCCTGAAAATTTCCAAGAAATTCTCGCTTTCAATAGTGTTATAAAAAGTCCAGGAACATTTTTTAGTGTATTAACACAAAATGGAAAATATATAAAGCTAATAAAATTAATGTAAATTGATCTCTAAGAAGCATGTTTACAACTTAATTTAGTTATTATTATTATTCGCATCTAACTTAGAAGTTTTAAGAAGTGTTTCACAACTTAATTAAGATGTTAAAAAACTATTTAAAGATGATTTTAACTTAATTAATTTCGAATTATCTTGAAATAATTTTGGATAATGTAATAAAATGATTTTAGATAATGTTATAAATAGCCCATGAAAAATTTATCGATATCTTTGAAACATCCATAATGGAATATTTTGGTAAATTCTTCCAGATCTTTTTACAATATATCCATTATTATCCCCGGGTAACACTAAAAACTTATTTGCCTGTTAAAAGAATTGGGAATAAGTTTTTAGTGTTACCCGGGGATAATAATGGATATATATAATATATTGTATTACAATATCTGAAAAAAATTATACCTCAGACTTGATTCGTTAGATCAATTTTTTAAAATAAGTCATAAAAACTTATATTCAATCTGGCTATAGATATATATGTTTGGTCAACCGGTTCACCAGTAATTCATGTTCTAAACCGGTAAAATCGTTTCAAAGAGGATAAGATTCAAACAATATTTATCTGGGAATATATCCCCTATTCACACTTTTATGAATATCCCGGCCCTACTACTTAAAAACACCTACTTCTAACAGCGCTGCGTAATCACAAATTGACTAAAATACTCTCAGTATTGTCAAGAAATATGATCAAACTGTTCAAATTGATTTTATATTTTCCTAATCTCATAACTTTAGGAAATTTTGCAATTATTTTAAGAAATGTCAAAAAAACTACTGCCAATATAAAATGCAGGATTTTGCAGCCTAGCATATAAAAATTATATTTTTATTTCGATCATAGATCGTATTTATTTTGATGTTTCGGCTTAACAGCCATTTACAGTGTGAAGAGCAGAAAAAGATAAATCGTAAATATTTTGTCGCGAAACTACCTAGATGCGAAACACATAAATTGCATGTGTATTCGGGCCTCAGATGAAATTACCGTAGTATAAAAAAACCACTAATTAAAAATTTTGGACTAGATTTGCGGAAATTTTTTCAAAATATTTAAAAAAAAAATTAAAATTGACAAATAAAATTTCAGTAAAAAACAAGAAAATTTTCATAATGTTTTGAAATTTTTACGAATTCAAAAATAAAAATTTGAACTCAGATCATTCCAAAAATAGCTTGAAAATATTTATATTGTCTAAGCTAACGATAGTAAGCATAAAAAATTAACTAATTTATTATTTTAGAACTGTGATTTCTAATTAATTTCATTTCCAAGAAAAATAATAAAATTGTATAAAATGGTGAAAATTTAAGAAAAAAAATTAAAAACATGAAACACAGATATTTCCGATTTCCAACTTTTATACGCTCTGAATGTATTTTATTCATATTCTGATAAAAATCATGCCTTTTAAGGTTGCTGATGTTATGAGCGTGCAATAGAACCATAAATCATACTTTTAAAAAGTACCTTAAAAGTCACGCTCAGCTGATTTAGGCCAAATATCGCCATCTGTTTATGCACCATCTAGCGGTATTTACCGTATAAATACCGAAATAAATATCGAATCTAACAAAGAATATCGGTCAATTTGTCTCTTTTCTACGCATCACAGTTTCAGACGATTTCAAAGCATATCCTGTTCCAACCCCTTTGAATCAAAAACGGTTTTGATTGTACAATACGTATTGTACAATACAAAACCGTTTTTGATTCAAAGGGGTTGGAACAGGATATATGAAATTCGTTTTAGCTCAATTATTTTTTATTTTCCGCTCAAAATCCTAGTATGAATGCGATTAATAAAAGTTTGATTAGGTATCAACTCGGATACAAGGGATTTCAGGAATAGGATAATCAATTATCGTCGACAACCTATCGAGCACATTCAAAGCAATAATTGCACTTTGAAAACCAGAGCAAATGCGCATTTCCTATTTTTTAAATAACATAAGTATCTATTTTGAACTCTAAATTTAGCTGTTTTCATAATAAACCTCTTATCACTAAAAATCACAATTTTATCTCTATACAAAACAAATTTTAGATGAAAAAAATCGAAAAGTGTCAGGACTCCTGACTCAGAACGTTTGTTTGTCACGACATTTGAGTAACACGTTATTTGGGGTTCTTGTCAGTACGTTTAGTACTTTGTCAGAACGTTTGAGTACGTAGTGTATGTCTTGGATTGTGATTGGATTGTTTCCGTGATAGATTCCTGTCTTATTGGTTATTGATGCAACCTACGTCGGAGGAAAGCCAATCATTAATTGTGAAGTCAAAATAGATCGCAGGATCGGCAGAGAATTTTTGTTGAACAATTGAAAAGTTAGAGTTCCAAAATCACATGCGACTGGGTTTATTTTCAGCGCTATGAAATAAGAGCTATTTTAAAGAAACAAATCATGCTGCTTTTGCCCATGACGATTTGAAATAAGACAGTGTGAAAGTCAAAATAGATACCGATTTTATTGGCGCATCTTGTAAAGAATTTTTTTGCGGTCAAGGATTTTAAGACACCAGTACCGGAAGTAATATTTCGAAAATTTATACTGCCGAAAGATGCGCCATAAGCGGTATACTTAACATGGAAAAACCGTGGGTCAAATTTCTGTCGACTAATTAGAGCCAAAATAAGATTTATTTTCAAATTTTTCTGATCATTTAACTTTCAGCCCTAGAGCAGTCTTTGGTCTAAATTGAGCCATGGTTCGTAATACTGTTTCCAGAAAATCGCTTATGACGCATTTTTTAACAGTATACATTTTCATAAATTATTATAATTTTTCTATTAAAGAATAGTTTTTATTGACGTTTCGGGTTTTCCATTTACAAAAGTGAGAATAAAACATATTTTACCTCCACAAGAAATTGGAGTAGAATAGCAATTGATAAACGCTCAGGTTTCCGAGTGAAAGCAATTAGTAATCAAGTGATGCAGTGTTTTTGGATCTATTTAGAAAGCATGGACAATGTCCATTGGACATAGAAAATTCAGAATTTCTTATTTCAACTTGGGACTTATGAGTCGAAATCTTGAAAAAATTGCATCCTGGCAGGATCCTGCCATACAGGATCCTGCCCATACTAAAAGCCTGGGAATTCTGTCTTGATTAGTTAAAAAATTCTGGGCAAACTTAGCTTGGATTATTTTGGATTATAAGTTTTTTCGCTTACGCATGACATCAAAATGACCTAATTTTTTTTCAAAATTTCACAAACAATTTTAATAACGCGTGAGTTTCGAGTGAATTTGCAAGTTGAATTTGCAAGATAAAGCCCAATAGAACGATGATAGCGGCTATATCGTACGTATTTGGAAGAACAAATCGCTTTTGTATCGATTCTGGGCAGAAAAAAAGGTTTTCGGCCATCTGGTGGTCAGAAAATGAGTTTTTAAAACCCTCATTTTCAGCACTTAATTCCATTTTAGCATATAAAACTATTTTTTTTTATTTTTCATCAGTAGGACCGTTCTAACAAAGAAATTTGCTACATTTCCAAAAAAAAATCCAAAAATTTGAGAAAAAAGTTTTTGGTCATTTTGCAGGAAAAATTAATGCAGTGACGCGTCACCGTCATGACGGACTCTAAGTTTTCCCCTAACTTTCCTCAGTTATCTTTCACAGTATTTAAAGCAATAACCGGTACTATTACCGGTAAAAAAAATAAAATTTTATTTTTGGTTTTTTATCATTTTTCTCCTTTGTAATTTTTTCGTTAAGAATGATAGTTCAAAAGTTAGAAATTGGCCCGCTGCGAATCTTACTTATACACTTTAAGGGGTCGGTGCATTTTGACAGATACGGATATATGGGCTCTTGATGAAAAACTTTTCACTGGGTTTATATATTTTTCTCAATATACCACCAAAGTAATGTTTTATACTCCAGGCAACTTTTGTAACTAAAGAATTTTCGAGTTATTGCTTTTTAAGAAAATTTTGAGTTCGAATTAAACTTTTCGAATTCCACAAATTATGAGAAATTTTTGAAAAAAGTTCCGAGCATTATAAAAAAATGCCTTATTTTTTCATCAAATTTTTTTTAATGTATTCGTTTCCATTCAATGAAAAAAATTCTTCAAAATGGCCACTTTAACTTTTCGCGTAGGTGACCACATATTTTTTATATGATATTTGAAAAATCATATGNCATTTTTTTGGGATTTTCGGTCGAAAGTATTTGAAAATATTTCGAAAATTTTCCTTATTTCTTGTTCAAAAATTTTCAAACTTATTTTTATGGAATCCTTAGCTGAAAATATTGGGAATGGCTACTTTCACTATATTCAAATATGTCCTCGTTTTGTTTCTATGTTCTTGTTTATACTCTGAATCGAATCTTTTGAAGTAAAACTACGGTTTGGCAAAAGTCCATCGAAGCCCTTTTTTATCTAGAATGAAAAAAATTTTATCACACCCAAACTTGTCAAATTGGTGAACCAACCCATCCACCGTTTAAAATGTATTTCATTTAACTTAGGAAAAAAAATATTTCTTTGGATGTGCTAAAATTTCGGTTTTTTTCGTCTTTTTTCGACAATTTAAATTTTCGATTTTGACGTAAAAATCGTATAAAGCGAAATTAAATAATTTTTCAACGGTGGTCGAGACCATGTTTCAGAGCTTCTAATTAATAAAAAAACTTAAATTAATTTTACTGTAATTTAGACACCTTTGATAGCAAACGAGCGTTTTTGAGTGTTTTTTCAAGAGACGATTTATAAAGTAAAAATAATCGATCTGACAAAAATCAGATTATACGAAGTAAGCTCAGAAGTTCCAAGTTACGGTCTAAAAAGTTTTTTGTCACAATTTTTTAAGTGACTAAAAGTTTCCCATCAAGCGAAAAAAAATGAAAAAGTGGAAATCTGCTAAAATGCACCGACCCCCTTAAGTGATAGTGCCGAACAATCCTAAAGAACAGCTGATTTTTTAGTTTTGCAGATAGAGCTGCAGGATATGACTCTAGCTTTGACCTGTTGAAGGGCAAGATTCATGATACTTTTATATGCACTTTAAAAAGCCAGGGATTGCAGAGTTACTGAATGAATAACCTGTGTATCCATTTGTGAATCATTGTTTTGTTTTGATTAATGTTTTACGGTTACTACGTAAATCTAGGACGTTTTATTTTTATGATTAGTAATGTTGCGTGAGCTGGCTCGCTGCTAATTTACAATTAAACCACATAATCACGTCATCGTTTTACGACAACTAGTAATTTGTTCTGAGTTGTATTGTCGACTTTGACCTCCACTGTACGCCAAAAAAGTTTGCCTTGGCGCATACATTTTCAGGAGCCGATTTTTAGACAGTGTTTTCTACAATAATAATGATATCTGTGATGTATAATACTGTAATTTACCGGCTTGTCTACCAAAAACAGCCAATTTTGGACTTTTTCGTCACTTGGGAGCAAATGATATACAATAATAAAATATATTGGCGCACAATTTATGAACTGACTAATTTTCAAAAAAATCAAAATCATTTCGAAAATTTTGCGAATTTTTGTCCAAAATATTTTCTTACAGGTTACCTACTGTAGGTTCAGTGAAAAAAATTATGGTTGGCCTGACTTCGGAAAGACTTAGGTTCACACATATTTTCTAAACTATTTGAAAAATCATATAACTTTTTGTAATTTTTGTAGATTTTTTTGAAATAATTCGAAAATTCTCCAGATATCAAGTCCAAAATTAAATATTTTTTTTGGATTCTTGACAAAAAATAAGTCAGAATGTCATTTATGATTTTCTGGTATTTATCTGGTTTTTGTCACGTCAGAATCATATCGATATTATTTATGAAATTGACAATACTTTTTTGCACAACTCGTCAGTGCCATTTGGCACAGTTTTTAAAATTTAATTTTCTTGAAAAAATGCTTGTGAAATTTTGGGTTTTAGGCACGCCATTATTTGATAGTCATCTTTTTTGTTCTGAATAAAACTCAATTGAATGTCAAATTTTTTTTAACCCTTGTGAGCACAGGGCCTATATATAAGCTCAAGCGACTTAAAACCATCGAAAAATGGCCAAAATAATCATCCTACACTCAACACGATGCGCCCGGCAACAAGCGTGGAAATTAATTTCTTCTGTCATGACTCATTTATTACTCACGTGCTTCTAGAGGCAATTTAATTAGATTAAAATATTTTGCGGGGAATTGCGCGATTTCCGAANGTCTCTGATTAGTTGGCGCGTTTTACCCGCCCCGCTTAGATGAGTAACAGTTAGCGTCGCGGATCCAGGAGCAACGTGTTGGCCGTAGAATTTTTTCCTTCTGATACATTATAAAGAATTTTGCTGCGGTTCCAAATAAATAATCGAACTTTTATTTGAATATTTGGTTCCAATTTTACAGGGGGTTGATTTTTCAGGATTTTAGGAAAGTGTTTTGTGCATGAATAATAAATAGAATACAAATTTATCGTCATCTAGGGACATATATTTCTCTTCGGAAGTGAAATTTCAAAGTCTCTATTTGAAATTTTCCATGAGAAAATTTATTTATTACAAAAATTAATGCAAGCAATCAAAAATTGACCACAGAGTCACTTGATTACTATGTATACCTGAAAATAATTGTGGAAGTGTGATAATATGCTTTTATTTGGAAAAATAACTTTTTTTTATAAATAATCGTGATTTTTTCGACAAAATTTTGGACTTATTAAAAAATAAATTTTGATTGATACATAAATATAATCAGACTAGACCAGGATGTAGCTAAGATCCTGTGCGTCGATTCCCAAAAAAATTTAATTTGTGAAATCCCTTGAAAATTTGTCTCCTTAGAGCGCATTTGATAAATTTTGAAAATTTATCCCTATTTTTGCTGATTATCATCAGATAAACTCGAGATAATCGAATAACTGCTTGGTATCNAGTTTCGCGCATAAATTGATGTATTTTCTTAGTTGGTGTCTCAGGCGGTAAGGCAGTAAATCGGCTAAAAAGTAAATCGGCTATCAAAATTATCTAACTGTTAAATCAGCTATATTATAGCTATATTCGAAATAAGTTACTTTTAAACAATAGCCTATTTACTTTGTCCAAATCTTTCAGTGAACGGTAGCCGATTTAATTATTTTCGCATTGAATTATTTTGGTAGCCGATTCACATTAAAAAAATAGCCGATTTAGTATTTTTAAAGTTTATTAGCCAACGGTAGCCGATATTCCAAAATTGTCGGTCACCATAGCCGATTTACTTTTTAGCCGATTTACTATCTTACCGTCTCAGGCATTTCTGAAATCGGTTAAAACCAGCGGTTTTGATATTTTATCATTAAATCGAAAATGAAATACGCTAAACGAATTGTTTTAAAATTCTTGTAAGGAAATATATGATCTTTCCTGTATTTTCATTTGATTTAAAACTCAGAGTTATATGTATTTGAGATTTATTTAATGATAACTGTATTTCAATTATATTCAGTACAGTCCATGCGCCCAATCTGGAACCCTTTTGCAGAATTTTTTTTGTTGCAAGAACGTGTATCGAATTCTCGTTCTGACCAGCTCAAAAAGGCCCTTCGAAGTGTTCCAGTTTTTTTTCTGTGCTCACACGGGTTAAAGCGACAGATTTCAAAAACTCAAAATGCGCTTTAAGGAGGTAGGGACTGTACCCTGTAAAAAATTTAATTTGTGAAGACAACTGTGTGCTAGTATCACGTGATATGCGGTCTTGCTTTTCAAACTATATTTTCTAGAACTAAAAATAAAAATTCTAGAATTTAAAACGTTGAATGCAAAAAAAAACTTTTCAACTTTCTTATGCAAAAAAAATTGAAACTCCAACTGCCTTGGGCTTTCTGTAAAGACCGTCCAAAGTAGAGCCTATCGTTCCCATTTCCTAGCCTGGTAAACTAGTACAGTTAAAGCCATAAAATTGAAAACTCAACCCGTACGATTCGAATAAAAATTCAACAATAATTAATACTTCTTACTTGAAATACTAACTTTCATTTTTGAATTGCATAACTAAATTGGCGTTTCAATTTTTTTCACTAGTTAGAATTCTTTTTAGTTAGAATTCTTAATTTTCCTGGCAATTGGCCACTCCCTGTGACGCAAAAAAAATATTTTGACGTCAACTTCGGACATGCGCCAATCTCCGTATACAGATTCTTGAGGTAGTTAATACCTACAGCCGATGGCGTTGGCCATTTGTGGCACACAATTAGTGAATAATTTAAATAATGGCGTCAATAATTCTGATTTACGATTTGTTGGTCCTGATATATTATATATAGACGTTCAATTCAATAGTCTCTTCATAATCAAATAATCTCGAGATGGTAATTGTTGAAAAAACTTCAAGAATTTATAAAAATCGGCTTAGATCACACAAAGCACTTTCTGTCCAATTTTCGACAGGATATACAGCGAGATGCATAGAAGAGTTATCAGGTAAATATCACATATTTTATTCGATATTAAGATATCACCATTTTTGAAAAATTATCATATTGACCGCCTTGCTAGGAGCAGCAACATGTTTATTAGACCATTAAATTCAAATTATGTAAGTTGTTTATTTTTTCTAATTATTGGTTTTGCTGATAAAATTCATTTATGGACTGTTAAGATCCTGCTTTTTAACAATTTTCTATCAGGTGGTATTTACGTTAGGATTATTTTCTCTCCCAATATGCAGAACAAACGGTCATAGCAACGTTATTTTTTATTTGGGGCTCAGTATCTAAAAAGGTACACTGGAATTAAGGGGGTAGGTGTCGCTTTTTGGTACCTTTCAATCACGCCTCAGAACAAATCTAGGGCAGTTGTAAAAAATCTGAGGATATT
>SCLH01001727.1:42266-57556 GCA_004367855.1 Oikopleura vanhoeffeni
TCACGCATCGAATACTTACCTGAAAAACTCTTTATTATAATAATTTGAAAATTTTTACAAATTATAAAAGTGATCTATTTTTTGACAGAGCTATACTCAAAACTGGCGCACGGATCGATAAGTGCTTCAACTATACGGTATGCTTAATTACAAAGTCAAATCAAGTCACCTGCATTTAATTAACTCACGGATCTTGTCAAAATATATATTTTTTGCCACAAGTTCTTCACAAATTATTAAATGTACCCTCAAATATTTTTAATAAAGTTTTATAATTATCGAAAAAAAAGTCACCGCGCACCCTAGTTAGTGTTCGATTTAGCGAAAAGTGCAGGTGGAAAAATATTGATAAAAGTTATCCCACGGCAAACAAATTTAAACCATTAAATTGGTAATTATGAGTTTATTTGATAGAATGTCAAAAACATGATTTTACGACATTTTAAAGTCGAATTTATTTTGAGGTGTTTCATGCTGTTTGAAAACCTCTTAAGGAGGTAGGTGTCGCTTTTTGGTACCTTTCAATTACGCCTCAGACCAATTCTAGGGCAGTTGAAAAAAATCTTTCGTCTAACGATTACATATCCATTATTATCCCCGGGTCACTTTAAAAACTTATTCCCTATTCTTTTAACAGGCAAATAAGTTTTTAAAGTGACCCGNAATGAAGTTTGAAGTTCGATTTGTCAATTGCCGATTGTAAAGCAGTGAAAACGCTTCAATAATTTGCTCTTCGAAACTAAATTTTTGTAAATATCGTAGATTTTCTTCCGATTTTTGTTGTCTTTGAATTGTTTTTTTCTTCGGGCATTTAGGCGATTTTGAACGAAGTTTGACATAGGATTTTTCAAAGGCAGCTGAACCGGCACCACAATCTTTTTTTAATCTTCGATTAACAGATCCAGTGAATTTGTCGAAAAGTATAATTCCGTTGCTTAATGAAATGCCGTAATAAATCAATAAGTGAAGTTAAACTGTGCAGTAGGAATTGAAATAAATACTTGACTAAATATTTTTCGATGAAATTTGAAAGATTTTCACCGATTTTCCCAGTTTCTGTAGATCAGGGTCAAATTATAGTTAAATTTGAAAAAAGGGCTTGTTTTCTTCTCGCTTCGATTTTCAGTATGTTCTCTGGATTCAAGTATGTTCTCTGGATTTTTGGAATTCAAAAGAATTTTGCTTTACATTTTGCAAAACATCATTTGAACACGCAGCATGTATTTTGTAGATCTTATGTGTTTTGGATGATAATAAGTTGGGTTTCCTTTATCTTCACAGAGTATGAAATCAGGGGTCGGCACAATCTGAAAATTTTTTGGTAATCGGATTTTCGGTCGCCTTAATTTTTTTTTGGATCGATCGGGATCGATCGGTCGCCTCAAATCTTTTTGGATCGGATCGGTCGCCCAAATTTTTTTTGGATCGGATCGGGATCGATCGGTCCGCTCAAAATGTTTTGGATCGGATCGGTTGGCTCCAAAATTGGATCGGATCGGGATCGGATCGGAATTGGATCGCTTTTCCTGATAGTCGTTTCCGCACATTGTTAACCGCGAAAATATTTAAAAAGGCCTGAAATTTTGCATGGTACGTTATTTTACCTCAAAATCAGGACCCCTCTGTAGAACTCATGCCAAATATCGCGCGCCAGGGGCGAGCAGTTTTTTAAGTCAATTTTTAATAAATTTGAAACCAATACGAAAAGTGCTTTTAGCAAAAAAAGTATCAAGTTACTATCAGAAAATAATTTTCTTTCAAGTCATATTTCGTACTGATTTTTTGAAAAAATTGCAGTCAGTCTCGTTCGTTAACAAAATAAGAAGGTAAGAGAGATATCCAAATCGATCTAAGTTTCCCATTCATTTCTCGTTCTTTCTCGCGAAAAAACAGCAAAAGTATTTTTCAAAAATTTGGAATAAATTTTCGTCATTTTTTCAAAATTTAAGAATATTGATCCTAACGTAAAACTCATGGCAATATCGCGCACAGAGCCGCACAGCTTTTTTAAAGAGGATTTTCAAAAAAAATTTGGAACCATCCGAAAAATGCAGTCAGCGAAAAAAGTACTCAGTACTATAAGAAATTTTTTTTATTAAGTCATACTTCGTACTTGATTTTTGAAAAATTGCACCCGTAGTCAACGTTCAGTCAAGACCCAAAAATCGAAAGTGAGGGAGATGTACCAAAATCAAAATATGCGGTTCCGATTTAGATTCTTGCCAAAAAACAGAAAAAATATTTTTCAAAAATTTTGAAAAATTTTCGTCATTGTTTACGAAAATTTAAGATATTATTAGGGTGGCGGCGATTGAAGCTTTCTGGGTTGAAGCTATTTTGGGAAAAAAATCTGAAGAACTGCAATAGTATTTTTTTCCGAGAAAACATTTTTTAAAAAATTTTTGATCCTTCTTCCTGATTGGCTGAAATTAAAATGGTGAATTTAAGTCATTGGAGACTTGAAATTGAATTCAAAATATAATATTTTCTTTATCGGCCTTCGGCCGATTTGGGGCTCATGTTTCAAACAAAAATTTAAAATTCAAAATAAAAGACCTTTCTTTAATCGGCCCTTCGGCCGATTTGGGGCTTAATTCACAACAAACTTAAATTTAAAATATATTTATCTCCCTATATCGGTCTTCGCGATTTGGGACTCATTTTTCAACAAAATCAAATTCAAATATATTGCCCTGTTATCGGCCTCAGCCGATTTTGGGGGCCATTTCTCAAAAAAAAATTCAAAAATATAATAGACCCTATATCGGCCTTCGGGCGATTTGGGGGCTCATTTTTCGAAAAAAATTAAATTTTAAAATATAATACTTCTCCTATATGGCCTCGGCCGATTTTGGGCTTCATTTTTAACAAAAATAAATTTCGAAATATAATATCTCCTTTTACGCCTTCGATAATTTATTTCTATTGTTAAAACATTGGCTTTAAAAACCCCCCCGCAAAAAACATTTTTTTTCGAAACAAATGTTTTTGGTAACCACTTTCGAAAAAATACTTCGAAAAAAATCATGTTTAAATTTCAAAAAAAAAATTCCCTACTCTCGCCACTACCCGCCGTTCTCAATTAAGTAATGATAGTACGGCACAACCCTTACGGTGAAAAAATTAGCTTTCCAGGGACCCTTCCAGGAAGTGGGTTTTGAAAATAAATTTCGGCAATTTGGCATCCCTTGTAAATTCTCATATCGAAGAAACAACAATAAACGCAAATCTCAAGTTGAGTTTGGGTCTGCTCTGCGCTAAAATTTTGATTCAAAAACGTTTGCTCTGCTCTGCTCTACCTGATTTTTCAAAAAATGTTTGCTCTGCTCTATTTAATAAAATTTTCTGCTCTCGAAACCCCCATTTACAAGAAAAAAAAAAATTGAAAGCTAATTAAATAAAAAAAAATGCTGTTCTAAAAACCACATGTTTCAAAAAATAGGAAATCCCCAAAGTAGGAGATCCCTTAAAAAGTAAATCTGTCGAAAACGATCGCCCGGTTGGATACATCTGCTAAGTAAGGGAGCTAACCAGGGAGTACTTGGCTGACTTTTTGTGTGATCGAAAAGTTTCGAGCCGAAGTCAAATAGCAGTTTAAGGCCGACGGGAACGGTTGGGCGGACTTTCCAATTTTGGTACGAAAAGCACGCTTGATATCCAAATTGGTTAATGAAACTTATTTTGCGAAAAGTGCATCGTCATGTCCACAACATAAAGAGGCAGCGCTAATCAAACTCAAGATATAGATTGGAGACACACCGTTCTTTTTAACTCAAATTGGCTGAATAAAAAATTAGATTCAGACCAGTTGAAACTTTTGAGAATGCCATTTAGTAGATCTATCCTTAAGGGATATACGTATAATAATATACTGATTAATGAAGGCTTAGAGCATTAAAATCATGTTCTGTACGGTGATAATTAAGTTTACTAAGAACCCAATCATCAAAATTTTTTTTCGAAATTTTGCATTTTTTCGATTTTTTCTTAGTATTTTAAAAGATGAAGTTAAAAAATAACTTTTGGCAAATTTGACCACTAAACTTCAAAATTCGTCTTGACGTAAGCCAATTTCTCAAGTTTTTACTGGCTCTCTCTTTGAGCATACTTTCGAAAAAATCGAAGCAATTTTTTTTTCGGAATTTTTTTTGAAAATGCCAAAAAATCATATTTCGAGTTTTAGGCTTCAACTGCAAAAAATCTTGTGTTCACTCTTAACATATGTTCTGAGGAGTACTGATAAAAATGTGAGCCATTTTGCAAATATAATCCTTCGGGGAGATAGATTTGAAGTCTGAAATTGCAAAAAATCGTCGGTTATTTCAGATTGTCAGTTCACCGATCAAACACTTACAAATCATTTTGTTTCCTATTTTATAAGTTTGACATACTAACCGTTACGTTATCTATGAAAATGTGAGCTCAATTTGATATACCGTCTGGGAGGAGATAGATTTTGCAGTTTGAAAATGTCACTTGTTACGATACTGTACCTATTGTGTAATGGTCAAAAATAATTGTGATTACTTTTTCGCACAATTAAGGATAGATTAACAAATAAGCATTTCGGTTTTTCTCATGAACTGTTAGTTTCAGTATATTTCACCGAGAAATGTCAATCAGAGTCGTATACCCCCAACGGTATGAAAGGTGTTTTGAAAGTATTTTACAGAAAAACGGTAAGAGTACAAATTTTCACCTAGTATGGCCAAATGATCAAACTCGGCTGCAAGTCATATGATTTTGAAAGTTCTAACTAAATGCCATTCACCAGTAAACTGAATTTAATACCGGTAATTTCACATCTTAAAAATTTTTCAGCGCTTCAAAAAACGAAAAAAGTTGAAAATTCTTGAGATTATGTAAACTGCAGTAACCAACTACTTTGAAGGCCAAATTTAATTTTTATTGTTCGAACTCTAGAATTTTTTCAAAAACTTAGATTTTGGAGAAGTGTCGCCATAAAACTTTCAGCGTCTTGAGTTTTTATTTAATTTTTTTGCATTTTATATCACACAACAAATCGTGTAAGTAAACTGGTGAGAAGCAAAATTTTTTAAAATGAGTTTATTTCCATTCTAGAGGCGCGCAACTTCAAAATTTGAAAAAAATGGTCAAAATTTTGGGTCATCTTTAAATTGATTTTTTTGGTGTTTAAAAGTAAATAGTTTCGTTTTTGTCAATTATTGAATTAACAACAATTTTGATTCATTGTGAAAAACAAATATTGTGTTTCGAACACAAAGAGAAATATCAGAAAGAGATTACCGGTTGGTTCAACATGCTATCTTAAAATATAATTTAAAGCGTCTTGCAGAGATTACGAACTAACTATCAGAATGTTTTATTCACTTCCTATGTCATGCCGAGAGAATAAGCAATTCAAAAAGTCCATTTTGCTATAGAACCCACTAAGTTTTCAGAAAATCATGTATAAATTAAAAAAATCGGACTAGTGAGACCTTCGTATGAGAACCAATGGGCAACACCTTTTCGAAAAACTCGTTGTTGCTCCATGTCTCACCCACTGTATTAATCTTTCTCTCAAATATAAAACTATGGGTGGATTTGTTGGTGAATGTCAATCAATAACGAGATGTGGTGCGCAGAGCGGGATTTCGAGCGAGGATGGGGTGACCGATAAACTTGGAAGAAAATTCTGAGTAAAGGAGATCGAAAATGCTGCTGTTTTATTTTTGCTAATGGGGAATTTCAATATAATCCTAACCTTTAATGTATCCAATAACGAAACTGGATGCTACTAATCGACTGCAATAAAAACAAGAAAATTCTGCCATACCTAATTTTTCGATGATCTCCTTTCTACCGTATTTTTCATGTATCAAATGCTGTCGCTTTCCTTACCGCATGATGTATATTTTTATTGTAAAAAGACATCATTCTCGCTCTGTGTTAACTTTTTCACACTCTGCCACACATCAAACAAATATTTGCCACTAGTATTTCTCTAACACAGTCATCACTCTCGCAATTGTTCACCAATCAAATGCGAGAGTTTCCTTGGCGGGTTTTCAGGCGGTATTCTTTTTTATCACCTCAGTGATTACGATGCAAGCCAGATCTACAAAATCTTTCCACGCATCGAATACTTACCTGAAAAACTCTTTATTATAATAATTTGAAAATTTTTACAAATATTAAGTGATCTATTAAAGTGATTCTATTTTTTGACAGAGCTATACTCAACAACTGGCGCACGGATCGATAAGTGCTTCAACTATACGGTGCTTAATTACAAGTCAAATCAAAGCACTGCATTAATTAACTCACTGGAATCTTTAAAATATATATTTTTTGCGCAAGTTCTTCACAAATTATTAAATGTACCTCAAAATTTTTTAATAAAGTTTTATAATTATCGAAAAAAAAGTCACCGCGCACCCTAGTTATGTTCAATTTAGCGAAAAGTGCAGGTGAAAAATATTGATTAAAATTCTATTTCTCACGGCAAACAAATTTAAACATTAAATTGGTTATTATGAGTTTATTTGATAGAATGTCAAAAACATGATTTTACGACATTTTAAAGTCGAATTATTTTGAGTGTTTCATGCTGTTGAAAACCTCTTAAGGAGGTAGGTGTCGCTTTTTGGTACCTTTCAATTACGCCTCAGACCATTCTAGGGCAGTTGAAAAAAATCTTTCGTCTAACGATTACATATCCATTATTACTCCGGGCACTTTAAAACTTATTCCCTATTCTTTTAACAGGCAATAAGTTTTAAAGTGACCGGGATAATAATTGAAATCTCAAAGTCAACATTGTTACATCACACCTATCAGGTGGTGAGTCTATTCTAGAACACTATCAAACTGTTTTTTAAAATTTATCTTCTTTTAGACCCCACATACAAAGCGTCTCAAAAATTTACACAAAGTAGGTAAATGAGAACAAAAATGTGATGAGAGGGATTTTTCCAAATTTTGACCTTTTTATTCTAGAATCTCACTTATAAACGCCGATTTTTCAGTTTTTCAACTTCAAACTCTATCTTCTTTTAGACGAATGTTTGAATAGAGCCGTTTTCGACTAAGGTTAGATAAATATAATGCGTTCAATGTGATGAGAAGGAATTTTTGATTGATATTCTAGAAAATTGATTTTTAAGTGAACCGAAATGAAAAGTTCGAAAAAAGTTCGTCTGATTGGACAAAAGTACTACCAAATTGAAGCTGAAAAATCACTGATGAAAAAATTGTTTACAGCTAATGCGAAATTGTGAACCAATCAGCGTCAATTTGATATTAGGTTAACATTTTTGCTTAAAATATTGAATTTTGAATCGATTAAAATTCATTTATCGATTTTGAGTAATAAAATAAAAGTTCAATATCATGGTGGAATACCGTTTTATGCGGGTTAAAGCAAAAAAATATCGAATTATGAAAATTCTAGATTTTGTTCTAGATTGTTTGAAAAAAATAATTGCCACCATGAAGATTCTTGGGTCAACTTATGTCAACCTAACCGATATTAATGTAATCAAAAATTAATTCTATAAAGGGCTCAGAAAAACCGACACCTCCCCTAAATCTACAAAATAATTAATCAGAATAATTTTTGCCGACCTGGTGACCACCATGCAGCGAGTTCTAGAACACCTAATCAAATTTTAAAACTACTCTAGAGCTTGCATACGATTTCACTCAAACTTGCATGAACACACGGAAACACTTAGGTCTCGGGCATTGTGCGGAAGAAGCCTGTGTTTTTGAGTTTTTTCTTCACGCGCGTGAAGAAAACCTACGTTTTTGAGAATCTCTTCACGTGCGTGAGAAACACCTTGTTTTTTAGTTTTTTTTTCACACGCGTAAGAAACATGCGTTTTTGGTTTTTTCTTCACGCATTTCGAAATTTGCAAACTCACTTATTGATTATTATGAATTTAAAGTGTTAATTGTTAAATTAATGCTAAACGGTTAAAAATTAGAGTTAAGGTAAGATCGTGTCCTGTGTACACAGTACAAAGCAATGAAAAACTGTTTGTCAGGAAAAAAGGGTTTGGGTGAAACCATTATTTTTGTGTACCAATCTCTAGGTTTTTTCCGATATAAATTTTGTGTACCAACTCTATTTTTTCCGTATAAGATTTTGCCATGCCCTAAGTGTTACACAATATATCTTCTATACACAAAAACATCCTTTTGAAAGAGTTAGAATTAGCGTTAGGTAAACTCGTGCCCAGTGTACATTGTAAAACCTATGCGCGTTTGTTGGGAAAGCTTAGCTAGTGGTGCCGAAGCCTGGTTTGGAGGGAAATGAAGGGTTGTGTTTTGCAGTTTTCTGACAAGAATCGAAATTTTCACTGATTTCTATTTTTAAAACGTACAAAATAAATAAAACTTTTCATCGAAAATATTTTTATCTAGAAATTTTTAAAAATGGCTGAGAAAAACTGGGATTTTTATTCACGCAAATCAAAAATGCGTGAAGAAAACTGGGGTTTTTCTTCACGCAAAAAAGCGTGAAGAAAGACTCTCTACCAACACTTGTGTTTGTAGTTTGATAATTCGGATTTTTGAATTTCCGACTAGTTTTTTCTAGAACTGTTAAAAACCGCCTAATTTTAAGGGTTTTGCTATTTACAATCTATCTCCTCCTAGGTTACATTTCAGAATGCAGTATAAATTTGAGAAAAGATGGAGAAATATGTTTCTGTTATTTTGATGAAGCAAAATTTTGTAATGTTTTGTTCAATTCTAGAAATTTGGATTTTAGTAAACCGGAAGTGAAAACTCGAAAATAAAATCGAGTCAGATTTAGTCAAAACTATCATCAAATTAAAGCTTGGGTGATGCCGAGAAGAAAATCTGCGTACAGTTTCAATATGTTCCAAAGAAAATTACTCAGAAAAATTCTCAAAAAATGAAAATTTCGAATTTTTTTTTGAAATTTTCCATTTTTTTTTCAATAAGTTTAGGGTACCCCAAAGTACCCTAAAAAGAATACTACTGCTACCCCCTTAACCCCCTCACACCTTTTGACTATCTGAAGGCAAAAGTTTTTTTGGGAGCCAAAACAGCGTAAAAATAACATCGTCACAGACCTACAATTCAAATGCGTTATAGAGTTTGCAATTTCATTATCAAAAATATTGTTGAAAATTTCATACGATTAGCCGTTCGAAAGATATTGTTTCTTACTTTTTTTTAGGATTTTCGCCAAAATTTCTTAGAAAAATAATTGTGTGAAAACTATACATAATATCAAAATTCTGAGGAAGCCAGTTTTTAGGAAAGTATTTGAGGATTCTTTTGATATAAGTTTATTTTTTCTGCAGTTTCTATACGAAGTATAATTTTTTCACAACGGATTTTTATGAAACTCAAAATAATGAAAAAAATTATTTTTCAAAAAATTATTTTCCGAAAGAATTAAACGGCAATTTAACCCAAATAAAGCCGACAAAGACAAATCGATCAAGTGTAGGACATAAAGTGGTACTGATTTTGAGTTATCAGCTGATTAGCAATATTTTTTCACATTTTCCTGCATATATTTTGACGCGCGACAATATGAATAATTGTTTTGTAAGCGATCAAGATATCATATTTTAAATCTGAGACCAGCTATAAATAGCTAGAGTTTCACTTGTAAATTTGTAACTTATATGTCAGTGTAAAAAATGTATGATTTTCCAAGAAATACAAGGTGAGTGAACTTCTATTTTCTCTCGCAGTTATCGAGTTCACAGACTTCGAAATTTATAAATGTTACGTGTTATTCCCTTAATTCTATCTTTGATCTCAATCAGTGAAGAATACGTAAATTGATATCTTATCCAGTTTTCCCGTGATAAGCGCTCAAAGCAGTGCCTTCAGATAGGCTTTTGGGTGTGGGCGAAGTTCTCGTTTCTGGGTGTGAGGAGGTTAAGCAGCTGACATAATTCCGTAAGATGTTTACTTTTGATGAAACATATTATAATAAATTCACTATCAGAGGTAGTAAATCATCGCGTGTAGAAGCAGTAGCAAATAGGCATTATAATTTTGTTGTAAATTTTTGTTGTAAATTAATTAACATTTTATAAACGTTCTTCAATTATTACATATGAATATGATATAAACATTTTCATAGCATGTTTTGTATGAAGTCACTCTTGATGATTCGAATCATTTTAGTGGCTGTTTTTGTGAATAGAAAGCTCCTTGAAGAATCAAGAATGGTCATTATAAATACATAACATATAGTTCTCAGGGAAATTCTCTTAAATAATTAGTTTGTTAAATTGATCATTAAAATGAGGTAACAAAAATAAAAGATAAAATTAACAAATTCAATTATTTTAAGAAAATATCATTAAAAAAGTAATTGATACTTGGTTTTTTTTATAATTTTGCTTAATTTTGAGACCCAGTGGCACTGAACCAGTGCCTGAAAAGTGATTCAAATACTATTTATATAATATTATGTAACATACTATTTTCAGATCTTGGGAAAAAACATTAACCGTTATTTGTCTGAATTAATCCAACTTTAAAACCGCTTTCGAGAAAATCTTTTTATATTGATATACCAGTTGGACTTTCACAAAATTAAATTTAAACTATCATCTCATAAATCATTTTCAATTTGACCTAGAGCCATTGCAATCGAAGTCTGGGAAACCCGTTCTAGCGTACAAAAAGTGAGTTATTCTGCAAAGACTATGTATAACCTTGAATAAAAATAAGAGCTACAGTCAAAAACTATCTGAATATTACTTAACAATTCAAAGTTATTAAATATGACATCATTTCATTGACGCGTTTTAATGATGTATTTAAAATATAACATATTTTTTGAAATCCGGTGCTTGAAGCAATTTGGAACACGAGTTGTTAAAAGACCCTAACATCTAACGAGAAACTACACAACTAGTATAAACCAAACATGACATGAGTTCTCGGAATTAATCTTATACCATTACACTTTAAAAATCACACATTATGTGTAATTTTGTTATGCATTATTGGCAATAATTTATTGCATAAGTTACTGTCAAGTCAAGAAATTCTGAATAAAAACACATACGCGTATCGCGAGACGGTCTATTGTTAGTTGAGTCGATTAATTTTTTGCAATCAAAAAATTGATTTTTTATTACACCGTTTCGAATACATTTTTATTCATCATCAGGCTTGAATGAAAAACAGAACAAAATTTAGACGGAAAAGTTGTACGAAAATATAATTGTGTACCAAACAGGCGTCCAGACTTCTGAGGAGCGTTTGTGGGGAATTTCGACCTCAAACTCAAAATATGAAGGGTCACGTGAAAAAAGTCACGTAAAAAAGTTTTCGAAAAAAAATGTGCTTTGATTTTTTCGAAAATTGATTAGGCTCAAAAGAAAGCCAGGGTAACACTGAAGAGAAAGTTGGCTTACGTCAACCCGATATTTTAAAGTTTTAGTGGTCAAATTGACACACACATTATTTTTTAACATAATTTTGGAAAATACTTACAAGAAAATTGAAACAACGCAAAAATTTCGAATTTTTGTTGTTGTTGTTATTAAGGTTGTTTTTTGCTGTCAAAACAAAAACGATTGATTTGGTACATTTTTATGACAAAACAACTGCGGAAAATGTAGGACCCACCATACAGTATGGTCCATACCCTTAAAAGCCCGCTTCCGGTTATATTATCACCAATCAGAAATTTACAGATAATTATTTGATCCCCAATGGTCGAGTGGTGTGTAGCGCTTTTCGAGCCAACCATCCCGACAGGTGAAATTTACGAACCAAAACTAACATTATTTTACCAATTTGATGGTTCTGCGTTCGAATATTAGATTCCACATATCTAGTTAACCTTTGTGAGCAGATAAAAAAAAGTTCCGCCAAGGCACCAGAACCACAATTGTGGCTCAACTTTGAATATTGTTTACAGAAAGCTTAAGGCAGTTGGAATTTAAATTTTTTCTGCATAAGGAAGTTGAAAGGTAATACTTTTGCATCCGACATTTTATATTTTAGAATGTTAATTTTAGTTCTAGAAAATATAGTAAGAAAAGCAAGGTATACCATATCACCTGATACACGGTCACAGTTGTCTTCACAAGTTACATTGCTGTCGAAACCGATGCACAAGTATATGGCCTACGTCATTGTTTCGTCCGCTTTGATTTATATCTCATTAATCAAAAGTAATTTATAAATAAGTCAAAAATTTTGATGGAAAAATCATGATTTTTGATAAAAAATGTTTATTTTTCTCTATAAAAGCAGATTATAACACTTTTTTTCTATTATTTTCAAGTAAATATGGTGATAAAGTCATGAACTGAGGCTCAAACAAAAATTTTTTTACATTTTAATGATTTTTTTGTTGAAAATATGGACAATTTCAAGTCAATTGATGGTATTTCCATCCCCATACTTTGCCCAGAGTGTATCTTTTTCTAAATTTTGAAATATTTTGTCTGGAAAAAACCATTTTAACCAAAATTTCTTGATTTTGAAAAATGTAAAGTATAGCAACAGCTCTCCGCGATGTCATGAGTTGTTCATTTATATATATGTTTTAAAATTGTGACTAAAAAATCCAGGGAAAAATAGGCTTTTACGCGAGCCTCTTAAAATCAGCTCAAAAACTCGTTTTTGCCTTTTCTAGAGCGAAAATAATTTTTCTACCCTCAAAACTCATGGAGAAATAGGCTTTTTGCTCCAAAATATGACTCTACTTTGCTCGTTCCTGATTGGTCGAGCAATCAGTGATCCAAAATTATGATTTAGAATGTGAGATTTTTGTTCAATTAATCTACTAGGTTTAACAATTAGGTTTTACAATGTATAGTTTTTTAGATGCCATTTCCCATGACAGGTACTCCCTTAAATTCACTTTTATAATAATTAAATTTTTCCATGGGATACTTGAAGTTGAAAATTTAGAAATTTCACTTTCAAAAAAAAATATCTGCCCCTAGATACCAATTTAATTTTATTTCAACTGTTATGCATGCACAAAACACTTCCCTAAAAACTGGCTAATCTCACATTTGTATTTTATGTCTAGTTCCGAAATAATTCTTAAGGAAGTGAAACATAGGCGAAAAATCCTAATTAATCAACACCCCGTAATACTGGAACCGGACATTCGAAAACAATTCCAATTATTTTTCGGGAACCGAATCAAAATTCTTTATAATGTCTTTGAAAGAAAGATTCTACGACCCCGTTTTTTGCCTTTTTTGAATGATTTTGAATGGTATGCGTGAGCCACAATTGTGGCTCTGTGCTCACAAGGGTTAATTGTATTACTGATTTATTGCTGTATTTCTGAATATCTAACAAATTAACAATAAATGATTAATTAAGTTTCAACTCTTTTCGAGCTCGAAATATGAAAATTATATAAAATGAATTTTGAAGAAATTTTCTGTAAATTCAGCCAAAAGACTCAAATAATAGTTTTTTTTGTCATACCGTAAACTGTATCTTTTCTTGTGAGAACAAAGTTATAAATTCTAACTTATAATGAATGAATGAATGAGACGGCATGCCGCGGCAGTGTCTGATATAAACATGTCTTTAATAAACATGTTCATGCAGATCATTCAGTCATAGCCACCGCGTACTTTTACACAAATAGGAGTTCAGAGTAAAAGTGATTTGTCAAGGTCACAATGAAAGGTCACAATGAAAAGTGGCATTGTTCTAACAGTGTGATCGTGAATCACGATTCGTGATGGTGGCGCACACTCCGTAGTAATGAAGTTTTTTCTTATTTTTGATTTTTTTGTCTCTATTCAGTATAAGTTTTTGAAGCAATAAACCCGTTTTTGGGGTCAATTGCAAAGATCCCTTTGTGATGATGGAAATCTGCATATATTCTCATTATGAGAATATACATAGATGCTCATCACAGATCAGATAAACAATGTCCACATACTGATTATCCCTTTATAAATGAACCATTCTCGGCAATAAACCAGAGTGCCTCAGAGCCTCTCAAAACATTATAAGTCGATTTATATACTCCTGATTCTCCAGTACAACAATGAAGGCCTTTTACAGTTGTATCGAAACTGGAAGTTTTTTTTGTGCTACAAGAACACCAAAATTTTTTTTGTAACTATCGAATAACATGAATTTTGAAAATGAGCCAGAAAACTTGCCAAGAAATAATAACTATTTAGTCACTAGGCTGTCACATAATCATACACCCGCTTATACAGTACGATCATATTAGGTTGAGATACGGTACATATCATATGATTGCGCAAAGAGAGCCCTACAAATCTAATGCGAACATTGATACAATTAACTAATGGTGATCCGGGGTTAGAAATAATAAAGAAAAATTATTCGCTATCTGGGGTTCAGAACATGATATTTTAAAATTTATACTAGTATATTCTGATTTAATTAATGTTTTATATCAAGAATTGGGTAGGTTTTCACGCCGATTTTTCTTTAAGATATAAACGTGTATCAATCAGATTGATTTTGAAGTGTTATCAGCTTCAGACAGGAAATGATAAAGAGTTTGAATGTTGAAAAANCCTAAAATGTTTTTGTTAAAAATTCTTTTAACAACTACCTCAAATTTCCTTTCATAATTTCAAATTTTTGCAATTAAAGTCTCCAGTTTGTGTTTTCAGTAGGATTTTAATTAAAAAATTAAAATGTTCTTTAAGAATCAAAAAATAAGTTAAATAATTTAAAATGTATTTCCAAATGAACAAAACCGTTCGTATTTAATAAGAAATTGTATTTAATTCAAATGATTATAATTTGAAATTCATGTCTTCAATTCAAAAAATTTTCAATTCTTGAATAAAATTCTCATTTTAGAATTAGATAGCCAATCTTTTTTTCATAAATTAACAGTTTTTTTTTGATAATTTTGTATTTTGAAATTTAATTTCGAATTATCGAATAATTTCATTCTTGAGTAAGATTTAATGCAATTTACTGCAAAATTTTCGATAATCAAATATTTAAAAATAACATTCAAATTTCCTAATACTGGTGTTATTTTAAATTTCTCAATGAGTTGTTTTTTGTTTCTACCTAAATTCTCAAATTTATCTTAAGATGATCAAATGAAATTTTTAACTCCAGAAAATATTTATATTCCCGATTTAATTTACAATTTTCTTTCTTTCTGAGTTTCAGATGCCTTTCAAAAGGTGCGAACTGTTCAGCACTAGTCACAAAGCGCAGTCTTGATGAACTTGAAAATGTCTGAGACTAAAAGGAATCTAGATAAGAAGATCAAATAATTCTTGATATAAACTATAAAAAAAACGAAGCCCCGTTTTTTTTATATACCGAATGTG
>SCLH01001728.1:0-11922 GCA_004367855.1 Oikopleura vanhoeffeni
GTGGCTCTGTGCTCACAAGGGTTAAGGTCACTTGACCCAAGGGTTAAATGCATTTCAAATAGTTTAGATATTTTTTAGCTCGAATAGAGTTGACCACCCCCTTAAGTATGCACCAACTATCATTGACCGATCGGAAAAGTTTGTTTATGTTTATAAGCACATAGAATAATTTGCATAAGTAAACTAAAATGCTCCATTATTTTTTTTTATTCCGTTTTGTCGGGCCTTGGCGACCTTAATCCAGTCTGAAAGCTAGAAAATGTGCGTCATTTGATTAATTTTAACAAATTCTCACTTAATCAAATTAAACAAAACATGCTGATCGTTCAGACAAGATGAAATAAGTTTCAATTTCAGTTCCTTGGTCTGATAATAGTTTACCTTCTCATAGAAGGTAGATTGATTACGCACCATAATGTTTCACTCAATTTATGTTTTACTAACGTATCCGTTGTAGCTGGAAATTTCATTTAAAATTAAGAAAACATATTGAAAACGATTGGATCGTTTTTTGTTTGAAAGAGGCCTCCTGAGGGGTATATGTTTCAGGAGAAATAAACAAGATATCAAGAAACGGTTTTTCACATATGAATCCCGACCGAATATGCAATGTTGGAAAATTGTCTTATTCCCGGTGATCACTGATTTCCCGGTAATTCGCAAAAAGCGGTTATTTCGGTAATTCTGAGCAATTTCCATGACTGATTTCCGGTCACGTGATCATGCAAAAAACTGCTTGTCGCTATCATCTCTAATTCTCACAGCCGAAATCCCTGTGGCCCCAAAACATATCAGCCTAAAAATCGGACCTCGAGGAGACGCAAGGCTTTTTTTCAGTGCAAGATTGGATATTAATTGTCTTCAAAAATTAGGCTCTGGGTACGGCTATTATTTTTCCAGGCCAATTCGGCATCCACCTTTTTCTGACCACCATTTTTTTGTTTAATTTGGTCTGTTATTTTGAAGGTTCATAACAATCCAGCAAGATCTATATCAATTATGGGACTTCCTGGTCGTTTTTTACTAGATTTTTAGCATTTTTTATATAATTCGGCGTTTGCAAACAGCTCATTCGATTTCATTCTTAGATAGCTCAAACTGAGCACAAATATCTTGTGAATAATCAAATAAAAAAGTTGGTCCGAATCCGAATTAGTTGGGTACATGATGCAATAAACCATTTGTTTATGGTTTGCGAGCTTAAATACGGAATCTCGGTTGTTCCTTAACAAAAAAATAAGTTAACTAAAATTTTCCATACCTAAAAAAAAGTAAGATAACAATGACATGACCTTGTAAATGAATTCGACGGGTGTCAGTTTCATCGCATTTTCACCTTCGTGGATACTAGTATCATGAATGTACAGAAGGATTAAGTCACTTTAGAGAAAAGAGGAGGGTAGAACAAAATCACGTGAAATTAATTAAAAGTAAAATGATATGAAGAAATTAGGGATTATTATGGGGAAACTTTTATGGCATGTTTTCAAGTTTTGGGGCAATATAAGATCTTACTGGTAGACGAAAGGTTTAGCGCTCGAATAATATTTTATAAAGTGTATAATAGGGAAACATTTATCAGATCAAAAATGATACTGACGACAAGAAATCCGCAAAACTCCAGCTATTTTTTAAAGAAATTCTGCGGAATTATTGTCGTCGGTGTCATCTTTATAAAGCAAGCCTAGAAAAATCTAAAGTAGTATGCATTTTCGCATCAGGATCACCAATGTTGATATTCTTAGAATATAAGACTGTTTGGCAGAAAAAATTGGTCCAGGCAATTCAAAAATTTGTAATTTAGGTGGTCTACTTTTTTTCAATCGGACTTTTTCTCTTCCGTAGAAAAGGTCCCAGGGTAACTATGCCCAAAATTAGAAAGTTATGCTATAAAAAGTTGGTCGACATTAGATTTCGAATATAATTGACCAAATTTTGCGCAATGTAAACATTTACAAATTTTTTATTGATCTCTTTATTTTCGGCAGGAACCGTAGAATAAAAAGCCAAAACTTTTTTTTTGAGATTTTCAATGTTGCATTTAGGAGCTTTGTATTCCAGATTTAACTTTATCAATGTCAAAAATTTATCCGAAGCGCAACTTAAAAAATTATAAAAAAAATTCGTGACTGAATTCTATTCCGACAATTTTATACCGACTTTGAAACTCAAATTTTGCTTTTGGTGGGCTAGTAAATTTAATTATGAATTCCACACAATGAAACACTTTCCGCTATTACTTTAGTTTACATTAATGTATACGTCTGTCGTTTTTGTCTAAATTGACGTTATAGTATTAAAAAAACATTTTTATATGAACGGAAGTTACTAATTGTGATATCCATACAGTGAAAAAGTTCTTATCAATCATTACGCTATCATATAAAAATAATTTTTTCTAAAATAGTAAAGGACAAGTGAATGCAAGCTGAAACGTGATTGTTAACTTTTACCCTCCTAAAAGGTTCTAGATTGGAACTGGTTTATTATTCTTTTTGTGATTATTCAAGAAATTGTATAATGATAACCACTCAATACAGATGTAAGAGCGGTAGATAATTTGAGAGAAAAATAATCGGATAAAACCTTACAATGCATCATGATGCTCGTTTGACCATTTTTTATACATTTTTCCAGTTAATCAAGTGAAGGTGCTCAGAGTTGATTTATTTTTTGTTTGTTTATTTGAAAATTCTATATCAAGAGTTAAAAATGTTTGCAGGTCGTATTTAAAATCTATGTTCATTTTAAATCATCGATAATTTCATTTGACCAAAGATATCAGTTATCGAGATTTCGTCGAACCAAATTTTTTAGGTTTCAATGGAAATGTCAAATTTGTGAAAACATTTCTATAAATGAGTCGTATGGAAACAAGTATCAAAAAACTTTAATAAAAAGATTTACAAAATTTTTTTTGTCGATCAATTGTTGGCGAAGAACCGTTTATTGGTCTTTCTGAGTCATTTTTGTCAAAAAATGTACAGGGTGTAAGATTTTTCCCTTCTTTTTTCCAAATTGGATAGCGATGAGAACGCTAATGGTGAATGGTAATTTTCTGGCAAAAACCTACGTCTTTCTCAGATTCAACACATCAAAACGTCGGGAATCAAGTGAATCCAATTTGGAAAAAAGAAAGGGAAAACACTTACATCCTGTAGAAATAGCAATAGAAACAAAATTCATCTCGTTTTCTTAGACGGCGTTTTTTTGTGGGAGTATCGTTAACAGCGAAAAAATGGGAGCAAAAAAAATTTAAATCATTTTAATGCAATTTATATCTTTATTTTTTCCGTGCTAAAGATACATTAATCATTTTTTCTTGCAGGTTTTCGAAAAATCTCTTGAAAATATTCAAAAATCTTGAGTTTTATCTTAAAAAACGCTTCCATTAGAATTTTTCGATACTTCGTTTTTAGTTATTTTTGTTTAATTATAATTATATTACAGGTCTGTCCCGATGTTTTCCTCGCTTTGGTACAGTTGGAATCCGACGTGAAGATCTCTTGATTTATGAAAGACGAAGTCCTATGACTCCAGAACATGTTGGAGAATTAATTAGACAGGGACATACTGTCCAAGTTGAGCCGGCGGCCAAACGAGCATTTTCAGACATTGAATTTGAGGAAGCAGGCGCAGTTTTGACTACAGGAAATATTTTCAATTTTTCAAGCATGATAGTCTGTCTTATTTGAAAGATCGATAAATTTCAGATTATATGAATTATGAATGTCGCAGAATTAGCATAACGAAAGTTTTTCATTCGGGACGTCTTGATTTTATGAGTTTTTATAAATCATATCAGACGGCGTATTTAGCTCTCTGGCTCCATTATTTGAATTTTCAAAGCACCAGGAAATTGTCTTTGGGAGATAAATTATGGAAAAATAAATTATTCAAGTTAAAGGTAGAGAGGGAACCGGGCAAATTTTGCTGTCTAAAATTTATAGCAATTTTGCAAAAACTTTTGAGTGTGAAAGGTGGACCTGATTGTTTATAACTTATCACATATATTTTTAGACTTGATTTATCAATAATAAGATATGGTAGATTGTATGTCGAACTCAAAAATTTGCAAAAATAAAGTTATAAACGATATTGTCAAAAATATTTATTTTTTTTAGCCGAAAAATTCGCATGTTTTAAGGGGGTTCTATAGGCAGTCCATATATTTTGACCTAGAAATGATATGAACCTGATTTTATGATTCTTCAACTCAACGTGGCTTGCTTAGTTGTAAAAAACAAATTCGTAAAATAATGACGAAAATTTCCCGAAATTTTTTCTTAAGACTAAAGTGTCGAAAAAAATAAAATGTTTTATGCTCTAGCACTTAAACGATCAATAATTTGGCTATTGTTTATAATACAGTTTCCAGAAACATTATTCTTGAGAATCGCATTAAATATTTTATTTTTTTCGACACGACGAAAAAATTTATAATTTTTCGAGAAATTTTCGTCATTTTTCACGAATTTGTTTTTTTATAAATAAACAAGCCACTTTGAGTTCAAAAATCATGCTTATAATGCCCTTAAAGCATGCGAATTTTTCGGCTACAAAAACAAATATTTTTGACAATATCGTTTAAAGGTTATAAATAACTTTATTTTATTTTTGCAAATTTTTGAGTTCCAGACATACAATCTATCATAACTTATTATCCATAACTTATGGACCATAAGTCAAGTCTAAAAAAATATGTGTTAAGTTATAAACAATCAGGCCCACTTTGCCCACTCAAAAGTTTTTGCAAAATTGTTATACATTTTAGACAGCCAAATTTGGCATCAAAAACTATTATCGAAAATTTCCAAAGATTTATCTGAATGTGATGTTATTCTTGGTGTCAAACAAATCCCACTCGAGTCCCTTGTCCCAAATTCCACTTCTGTATTTTTTTCACATACGATCAAAGCTCAACCTGCAAACATGCCTTTACTCGATGCTTGTTTGGAGAAAAATGTCCGTCTGGTAGACTATGAATGCATTGCTGAAAACGGTGTGCGAAAAGTGGCTTTTGGCCATTGGGCTGGCGTTGCTGGGGCTATAAATGCTTTGAATTTAATGGGGAAACGAATGTTATCTTTTGGTCATAATACACCGTTAACGACTATAAATGATGCTGGGGGATATTTGACCTCGAAGGAAGCGTTGAAAGCTATTTCCGAGGCAGGAGATCAGATTCGACGTGGAACTCTGGCAGAAACAATAGATTAGGGTGTCAATAAAATTCTATACAGCCTGATTTTTTTTGAATTGGGCAATTTTTTCACCAGGCAATTTTTTTGTACCAGGTCTTAACCAAAGTATAGGCAATTTTGGCTGTCTAGCCGCCTGGTGAAAAAAATTGCCAAATTAAAAAAAACTCAGTCTGTATATCTCGTTTATTATTTTGTTTTTTCTGATTTTTGTTTTTCAAAATGAAATTCATTTATTTTTCGAAAAAGTTATAAATGTCAAAATTTCGCAATCTTAATTTTTCAAATATAAAGATTATGTTTTCTAATAAAAAGTTAGCCATTTAAAATAAAAAATACTTCTAATCTCATTTTTTTAGATGCCTTATTTGTCGAATAAAACTTTGAAAGATTGGTTATAGTCTATAAGTTATAAGTCTAAGACTATAACTTATAGAGATAGAATGTGATACCGAAAAAGATGACTTGAACTATTTTTCAGGATTTTTTTTATTGAAATTTGCCACTAAAACCTTTATAAGCTCCATACTTTTCAGTGTCGAACTTCATTTCGTAATATTTGAAAATTTTAAAGTCTTCGGCAATCGCATTGATCGGGATGAAACCCATTATCGTGGTCGAAAAAAAAATTTAAAATTTTTTTTCAAATTGTGATTTGATGCTTTCCGACATTAGTTTTGTCATCCTTTTGAAGATCCAATTGTTTTCGTTATAACTGGTAGTGGCAGAGTTGCATACGGAGCAAAAGATGTTTTAAATGCTCTAGGAGTTAACTGGGTTGAGCCTTCTGATCTAAATTCTATCTCGGTTGGAGATAATCGAAAAATCTATGCGACCATTATCGAACCACATCACCATTTAGTCCACCAATCAGATCCTTCAAAATCGTACCCAGTTGTTTTTGGTAAAAACTGGGATTATTTCACAAGCCACAATCAAGAATATTCGTCAAATTTTGCTGCAGAAATTGCTCCTTACATGTCGTGTCTTATCAATTGTTTATTTTGGTCTCCTGGTGATCCGAAAATTTTGTACACCGCAGATTTAGAAAAATTGATAGGAAATGAAACCAGAAAGGCACCTTCCCCAGGTGTCCCATATCTCCCACAAAAATTAACTTGCATTTCTGATATTTCTGCAGATTCAAACGGAAGTTTAGAGTTTATGGTTAATTGTACTACCGTCGACCAATCCTTTGAAGTTATTAATCCTCAAAAACATAGGCGGGATATAAATATAGTGACCAATAATAATTCCAATCAGGTCGCATTGACTTCCTAGGTGGATCACGTGACCGGAAATCAGTCATCGAAATTGCTCAAAATAGTATATACTGATATACTGTTTTCGAGAACATTCGAGCCGACTGGAATACTTTAAAGTATTATCAGTGACTAAATTTATATCCCGCCATAGAGAGCCAGTTAAGGATATTCTAGCTGAAGGAATTCTTGTGACCTCGATTGATTATCTTCCAGGAAAACGATATCAAATTAATTATTTTTTAGAATGAAAAATTTTCGATTTTTGCGGGTAGCTCGACAGACGTCAAACATCAAATCAGGAAAAGTTCATTATTAAAATGATTGGCCAAAATAATAAGTTTTATAACTAACTTATTAAACCCGACAATTTTCAGGTTCAGACTAGGCTGAACCAGGTAACTTCCGATAAATAATACTGACCATGTTACACAAATTTCAGAATAGACTAACGAAAAGTACTTTGAATGAGATTTCAAGAAATATTTTTTTTTTTTAATATATATTTTTCTATTGAGAAATCCATATTTATGGATATATTGATTCAAGGGGGTGGTGGCAGTGATTTGAGACTTTTCTGGAGGCTCCGTTACGGCATCAAACCAATCAGATGAAACATTTGCTGAGGAACCCAAATGATAGATCTGTCCTTTATCTCGGGATTCCATTTGACAAATCAATACCAAACCCACCAACCACCTGGTTAACCGCGGTTAAACACGCGTTCCTTGGCCTTTTCAATGAAACGAGGATGCTAGACTTTATATCGGAAAATTTTGAGAACATCTGGGAAATTGTCTGAATTTCAGTGTCAAGGAGCTAATTTTTTCGTTTTTTGCCTATAAAGCCAGGAATTGGGTCGAATATGACGACAACAACCTTTTTTGGACGTTTTGATATAAGAATTTTGCTGTGGAATTGCCTGAAACATCATTTTCGGAATGTTACAAGACCAAGAGGTGGCGAACATCGTCAAGAAATTACTTATTAGAATTTCGGCCTGATTGGCTATAAATCGACAAAAAAGTGCGCGAAATCGAAAATTTTGAACATAAAAGTGAGAATTAAGAAAAATTAATGCCACCAAAATATTCTTTGGGTACGGTTTGCTGGAAACAATATGAACAACTATAGTCTGATTTTGAACACACACGGTGCTAGAGATCAAAACATAATTTTGATAAAAAAACTTTAATTTTTTTCTAGAATTCTGTGTTGAAAATCAGACCATAGTTGCTAATATCGTTTCCAGCAAACCAAACCCAATAAATCTTTTGGTGGCATTCTTTTTTTTAATTCTCACTTTTATCTTCAAAATTTCGCGCACTTTTTTGTCGATTCATAGCCAATCAGGCCGAAATTCGAAAAAGTAATTCCTTTTACGATGTTCGCCCCCATTGGTCTTGTAACATTCCGAAAATGATGTTTCAGGCATTTCCACAGAAAAATCCTTATATCAAAACGTCAAAAAAAGGTTGTTTTTTGTCATATTCGACCGAATTCCTGGCTTCTGAGGCAAAAATCGAAAAATTAGCTCCTAGACACTATAATTCAGACAATTTCCCAAATGTTCTCAAAATTTTTTGATATAAAGTCTAGGATCCTTGTTTCATCGAAAAAAGTCAAGGGACGCGTGTTTACCCGCGGTTAACCAGGTGTTTGGTGGGTTTGGTACTGAATTGTCAAATGGCATCCCAATATAAAGGATATATCTATCATTTGTGTTCCTCTGAAATCACTGCCACCACCCCCTTAAACTTTAATTTTTGACCTCAAAATGCAATAAAGTTTTGTGTACAAAAGCGGCCTGGCAAATTTTGGTTCTCTCACTAGAGGGCGCCAAAGTGGTAAATTTGAGGGATTTAGAAGTTGAATAATCTTACAGTCCATGTCTGATTTAATTAATTAATATGTAGCTTCACTATTAATTATCAGTTTTCCAAATTTTATGAAATCCAGAAGATATCCACCTTAATAATATTTCCGACATTCAAATTATATATCATTACCTAAGCATTACTACCACGTGAAGCAAGTCAACATTTTGGTGATTGCCTTCTGCCTTATATTATTGATTTAATAAATTTATCAAAAGATCACTCAAAGGTCAATCCAGCTATTCAAAACGCTATTATTTGCCAAAATAGAGAATTAACAACTGGTTTCAGATACATTAGCGAGATGAGAGCATGTACACAAACATGTAAAGATAAAAAAGTGCTGATTCTTGGGGCAGGATATGTCTCAGCTCCAGTCGTCGACTATCTTTCATCCAAAGGTAATATTCAGTTTGGCCTGGATGAGATCATATAACATGATTACAAATATAATTTATAATTATCGTAATCGGAGCTAGAGGTATCACTGCTCGCTGGTTTCATATTACAAAATTGTACTTCTAGGGTATCATTTCGAAAAAATTGAACTCCCTAGTGTCATATTACACAATTTTACCCCGATGATGTTTTATCACACAAATTAATCTCATTGGTTACATATTTCTGGATTTGCCCTCACTGTTTTTACATTGCAAAATTTGACCTTACTACAGTAGAGTGCGTTTACACGGACAGTGTAGTAAAAATGGTTTGGGTCAAAAAGTCCTTCTAGCATGAGTAGGGACCGTCAGCTGGGACCGCTTTTTTGAAAAGATACCATAATCTCAACCAATTTTTCGTACTCTAGGGTAAATCGATATCAGGGAAACCGAAACTGACCTTAAAAATACAAGTGCCGCTAGAGAGCAACTTATTAAAATTTTAGCATTTTTTCAAAGTTAACAATTTTCAACGAAATTTCTAGGGCAAATCGATATCAGGGAAACCGAAAATAACGTTTTAAAATTTCAAAAATGACCACAAGTGCCCCTAGAGAGCAACTTTTCAAAATTTTAACATTTTTCAACGAAATTTCGTTTCTAGGGTAAATCGATATCAGGGAAACAGAAAATGACCTGAAAATTATGAGAATTTTTTTGATTCTTTGGAAAGATAATGAGTTTTCCGGGATAAAGTAAGAAAAATAAAAAAAATCATATATCAAGAAGAGACTTTATCATCAAAATAAATTATACGATTTTTTCAGTTTTTTTTCCCACAAAAAATGAGATATTTTTTTCAACTTATTTTTTCATTTTGCGTCCGATAAGCATGATAAGGGACTTTGAGCAAGTTTCAGCAAAGTACTTTTCAATAAAATCACACATTTTTCAAACTTAATTTACGCCACCTAGTGGTGATCTGAGAAATTTTTAATGATCATATTCTTCTTAGTTAGGGTCGATAACGTATTAGTATAAATGTATTGGTATATCGAACTTGAAAATCGAGAAATCCCCAGCTGACGGTCCCTAAGCATGTCCCAAAGTGATCACAAGAGCCGCTAGAGAGCAATGATATATATGTAAGCGATTTGCCGTGGACTATTTTCGTTGCCTATTGAGTAAATTGTTGTAGGAGAAGGTGAAGAGATGACACGTAAGAATTTCAAAAGTGACACTGGGAGCGCGCTAGAGGAGCAAATAAGAGGACAGAGTATGAGAACCTGATTTTTGAGGGGGAAATTAGAAGAGTTCGATGAAATTCAGTGTGTCAAACTCATGTCAGAGAGATATATGCACATTGTGCGCAGGCTGAAAAGTCGCCACAAGAATACTATTATGAATTTCATATTCTCTATGATCGATGCTCAAGAATAATCAAAAAATATATCTGCGCATTATTAAAGGGTTGTTTCGGAAGAGAATGTAAAACATTATGGCTTATGTGATAAAGTCAGAAGTAGGAAAAACGTTTCAGGACAAAGAGTAGAGGCGTTTAACGAAAAATGTAAATTTAAATAGTTTAAGTGAAAACTCGTGCCCAGTATACACGGGATAAACCGCTGCCAAAACTTGTTTGTCAGGAAAAATAGGGGTTGCGGTGTGAGAAAGATTAGGTTCCGATAGGAACCCTAGGTCCTGTTTTGCACCAACCCTATTTTTTTTGACAAAGAGTTTTGCGCATGCCCGATGTGTACTACTAAAATATTTATGTGCTAAACCTATATAATCTCTATTCTGAAAGTATTAGAATTAGGGTAGGTAAACTCGTGTCCATGTACACGGTATAAACGGAACAGCGTGTTTGTTGGGTAAAGTCTCTAGGGTTGGGTAAAAATAGGCTTGTGTCCCGCAGAACAACGACCATATTTTTTTAACAATAACCCAATCAGACTTTTTTGTTTTCACTGAGACAAGTTTTGCCAATGCACGGAAATAAAAAATAGGCTCCCAGGGGCTCCAGGGAGTGGGTTTGAGCCACGAAAAACCCTCTTTTGATCAAATTACCAAAAAATTCGCAAAAAAAAAAAACGTTTGCGAAAAAATAATGCCCTCACCGACAAAGCGCAATAAAATCCAGCTATTAAACCCTATATTTGAAAACTCTAATCTCCTATTGTCGATTTGGCCGAAAATCCGTATTGGTGAATGCTATGTATACTTATAAGCAGTTATTTTTATAACCAGGCAAAATTCACCGTTAAAATGCTTTTTTTGACTTAGGTATCTTTTTTTTTAATCAACCAACCTTTCTCAGCATGATTACTACTAGAATAATTATAAGAGATATAAATCATCGGTTTATTTTGTATCATGTACCAAGTAAGAAATTTTTGCATAATCCTTAAGTGTAACACAATTATCGTTTTAAATTAAACACAAATTGTACCATTGTACGCAGCTCCCGGCAGGGCCGCCGGAGAGGTCAATATCTTCAATTATGATTAAAGAACGAGAGCCCTCAAATACTCTCGAAAAATCCCCTTAATTTTAATGATTTTAAACTCGAAATTTATTTCATTGGACATGTCTGCATTGACGGATTTCCAATGTGGAAACAACATCATAATATTAGCAACAAGTTTTGCGCATGGTTCTCTAAAGTTGAACACCAAAATTCATAGTGACAGCCCCCGGCAGGGCCGTCTGGAGGCAAATACTATTTGAAAATTTGTGTCAAATAAAAGATAAATTCGGAATCGAACTGTTATTTATGAAATCAATCTTTTTTTCGAACAATTTCTATGTTTTTTTTAGGTCAATGCCCAAGCAAATAATTTGCATGCTCGTAATTTCTCAACAATTCATTTTAAACACAATTTCAATTAAGATTAAGAATAAAGATCGTGATGAGGGCATGTCGTACTAAGAGATCTACTAAGATACTGACTGCTTCAATCCGTCTTTTTATTTTTTTATAAAAATTACATAACGTAAACCAAAATAGAAAACAAGTAGAAATCCACGCCATAAAAAACAACGATCTAGTAATGACTAAAACGAATCTGGTCGAGTTTAGATACATTCGGAAATTAATAGTAATGTAGCCTGCAAAAATTAAAAGAATTTATTTTTTATGATCATATTTTTTTGGGGTCAATAATATTACTAAAATACCCATAACATACTAATACTAAGT
>SCLH01001728.1:20501-39759 GCA_004367855.1 Oikopleura vanhoeffeni
TGTTCCATGAAAAGTCTTAACAGTCCCATAAAAAGATGATTTGTATGTCACATATCTTAAATCCAGAAAGAGGACCCTTTTCTAGTAAATCAAGCCACGTTTCTAGTATACAGTCCCTGACCCCTTAAAGTGCATCCCCTCAAAGTGCACATAATCCCCTTTGACCCCTTAAAGTGCCTATTTGTTCTGAAAAAGACGATGACCCCTTAAAGTGCATATTTCATCTTTGCACAGTACGCAATCAACTTTTTACGTACAAAATGTTTCTCTACCGATCATCACCTGTGAATATGATATTTCCGATCGTTTTTTGGCGCGTAAAAGGGTTCATTTGTTCAATTGTCAGTATGAGAATCAAAAATACTGCATATAAGGTCTGGTTTTGTATGAAAATTTATAAATAAAAATGACGAAAAAATACGCAAAGCGTAATGTTTTGATATTAGAACAAAAAGGAAATATATGATTTTTATATAGAAAGCGGTCGGGAAAAACGCAGTCTTATTTGGCTACCTATTTTTCTGAAAAATCCGGTACCCAAATACATAGACAAGTAAATGCTAGAATTATTGGTACTCCAGCAACCTTCAGTAACCAATTGAGGCTTTACGGCATAAAAAATAAGTCGTTTCACCAGCACTTTTGAGCAAGAAGTTTACTGGGAAGTATATTAGGATTTGTGACACATTTATTCGTATTATTGAAACTTAAAATTTCTTGAAAACAAAAAAATTTACTAGTTAATTCGAATTTTTAAGTCTTTGAAACTAGAAATTCAGAAAACAACAATACGTATTTTTTATTATAGGTTCATTTAAAAAAATGTATTTATTTGACGTTTCGGTTATTCCATAATCATAAAGTGAAGGAGTTTTGAATAAAATATAGAGAAAATAATTTTTGTTTCGAGCAGATTGTGTTAATAAGCGAAGAAATTAAACACATTTTGTTTCAGTATGAGAATCGGGCCTCAGGTGCGCACAATACGTATTTTGTAGAGAATAATTCAAGGAATCGAAAAAACATAAAGATATCAAAAAACACAATTAGCCTCCAGAAAAAAAAGCATTTTCACTTAAAGTGCGCATAATCCCCTTTAACCCCTTAAAGTACATACTTTTTTTGGAATTTGTTTCACTTTAAGGGGTCAGGGACTGTAATTAACTATAAATGTGCCGTTTACCCGGATTTTAGATACGTATCTGACCACGATATCTTTTTATGACCAAGTAATTTTCGTGTGACAGTTATTTTTTAAATTAATATGGGGCGTTCGACTAAAATAACTCCAGTGCACCGTTTTTGTTTTAATTTTTTTTTCATTTTCAAATTTTTTAAATTTAGTCGAAAGATCGTGGGATCACTGTTGTTAATGAAGTTGGTGTTGATCCGGGCATCGACCATATGTTAGCAATGGAACTTTTTGACGAGTTGAAAGAAGGTGGAGAAAATGTAAAATCATTCGTCTCATTCTGTGGAGGTCTCCCAGCACCAGAGGCATCAAGCAATCCTTTGGGCTACAAATTCAGTTGGTCACCAAGAGGCGTTTTGTTAAATACTGTTTCAGGTACATTTATTTAAATATGCAATGACGTAAGAGTTTAATGGGGAATTAATATGTAGGCATCTCTCTGAGTCTCAGAGTCTGAGATTAGGCGCAAAATAGACTTATTTTATCTGAATTTTTTTGCGTTTTTCTTGGTCAGAAGGTTTATCGGTAATTGTCGTTCTAAACCGGCTGCGAGGTTTTTCAAAGTTATTGTTTGATCACTTTCTAGGCCAATTTTCAGTTATAACGGTACTGATATTTATTCTGAGGTACCCTTTTTTAGGCCAACCCCCCTTTCCAGCAAAAACTGTAGCATGCATCAAGAATCGGTTTCTTGCATAATGTAGCCGACGAAATTAAAACCTGTTTATGGGTGATCAGCGAAAAACCGATAATTTGCCTATTTTAGACTTGAAAAAAGTGCTTTTTAGTCTTACAGATGGTGGACCTGACTAAAGTAAACTCAAGAAATCTGGGTTACATGTATATTTTTTTTAAAGCAATTTATAATTTTGAAAATTATCTGAAACCAATTTATCCGGTTGAGAACGAAAATTAACGTTAAACCGGTTGATTGGGAAAACGCAAAAAAAAATCTGTCTTTGAATTTTGATAAATAAAATAACTTTTTTTCAGGCGCAAAATGGCTTCATGAAAACCGAGTTGATGAAATTCATGCTGGCGGTGATATCATCAACAAACCTTATAACTTCAGTGCGTTAAAATCTACCGATGTTCCATTCACGACCTGGAACGGATACTCTTTAGAAGGACTTCCAAATCGTGATTCAACCAAATACAGAGAACCATACTGTATCCCAAAATGCGAAACTTTATTAAGAGGAACTTTCAGATACAGTGGTTATTGCTCTGTCTTGAGAGATCTTCATGCCTTGAAATTAATCGACGAGACAGCTAACGAATGCTTAAATAATTCAACCACCTGGTCAGAATTTATTTCAAAAATTACAAAATGTCCAACCGGGGCCACTCTTTCCGGACACATTTCAACGATGAAAAACGCAGTGGGAGATTCTGTCAATGTTAAAAAATTAGCATCTTTGGGGCTTTTTTCAGATGAGCCAATTAAAAATAAATTGTCTCCATTAGATGCACTTGCTAATCTCTTGGATGGTAAAATGCAATATGGAGAGGGAGAGAAGGACGCGATTATTATGCGACATGAGGTCGTCACACACGAACATCCAGATACAGTTCATGGCGTTGATTTTATCTTTTATGGCGACCAAGGTAAAATTTTATATTGATTTTTGCAAGTAAGACTTGTTTTTAAACAACTAGTTTCGATTTTATTTTAAATCATCTTCGGGTTAATGTGAGGAATCGAAAATTTTTTGTCAGAAATGTACGAGCGAAATAATCAAACAATCGAGCCTACAGATTGCTGAACTTAAAGCTCGATTGTTTTTTCAATATTTAATTTATAGAAATGTCAGATTTTTTATCCTTCTTAGGAATCAGGCAAGAACACAGAAAAGTCATTTTTTTCGTGGGTGACTTGTATGTTGAGTACCGGATTCCTAAGAGTGATAAGTAAATCTTCTACGATTTTTCTGTGAGCAGTGTTAGTGAGGTTAGTTTCAAGAAGTTTAAAAGGAACTTTCAGATGGGTACATGGTTCTGCGTCTTGAGAGATCTTGATGCTTGAATTTAATCGGATCCGAGACAGCTACGACTTAAATAATCGAACCACCTGTCAAATTATTCAAAATTTACAAATCGTCCAACGGGCCACTTTTCCGGAACCATTTCAACGATCGAAAAACGCAGTGGGAGATTCTGTCAATGTTAAAAAATTAGCAGTTTGGGCCTTTTTTTCAGATGAGCCAATTAAAAATAAATTGGTCTCCAGTAAGCACTTGCTAATCTCTGATGGTAAATGCAATACGAAGGGAGACGAAGGACGCGAATTATAGCGAATGAGCGCCCACACCGAACATCCAGATACAGTTCAGGGCGGTTGATTTAATCTTTTATGGCGACCAAGGTAAAATTTATTATTGATTTGGTAAGTAAGACTTGTTTAAACAATAGTTTTCTATTTTATTTAAATCAATCTTCGGTTAATTGCAGGAAACGAAAATTTTTTTGTCAGAATGACGAGCGATAATCAAACAACCGAGCCTAGCAGATTGCTTGAATTAAACGCTCCGAATTGTTTTTAACTATTTAAGTTATCCGAAAGTGTCAGATTTTTTAATCCTCTCTTAGCGAACCGGCAAGAACACAGAAAGCATTTTTCGTGGCGACTTGTAAGTAAGAGGATCTCACCAACGGATAAGTCAAACTCTTACGAGTTTTCTGTGCAGTGTTAGCTCGAGGTTATTCAGAAGTTTACAAATGCTTCTCCAGAAATCTCTCGTCGATATTTAATGCATAGGTAAGATACTAGGGCGGTATCTATTTTTCAGAGGACCTTCGTCTAGCGAGTTTTCTCGCACAGATGGCTCAACCGACTTTTGAAAATTCCAAATAATCATGCAGAGACAAGGGTTCGATACTCGCATGCGGCTTCGATTTTGAACCGGTCCCGGAATTCCGGTAATTACCGGTTAAAATCTAGTTGTCGGTTCTCCTCAAGGCCACTGTTGGTGATGATGAGACTGATTTTTACTTTGGGTCTTCAAATTTCTGAACTTTTTTCTTAAAGGGGTCAATTTGGTAATAAGACCACATTTAAGGTCAAACTCAAAATGACTCATGTGGGTATCGTTACATATCATCGATAGAGATATTTCATTGTTTTGAATTTGAATCTGGCAAAAAACTTTTTCCTTCAGAAATGCTATATGACAGGTCACACTTCACAGCGTCAGCCATGTTAATTATCGTTGCTCGAGAACGTATACACAACGTACCCCAACTTTAGCACTATTCACGGCGCTTCAAATTTACCGAAGAATTTTCCCACCGGCGGCGCTCTAATTTTGTATATGACACAGCGGGTCAAATTTACACAATGACTCCCCTATTCGGTCTATATCACCCTCACCAACCAACACACGCGCACACCTCTCATCTCTCATTCTGAATCTATTAAAGCAAAGTATTCAGAATGTAAATAACCATTTTTTTCGGAATAAATAAGTTGCCTAAAATTTTATGAGAAGCGAAGTTATGTAACTTGACCATAGGCTGACACACTCCACAACACACACTCCGCTATCAGCCTTCCTTAAATATAGGGATTAATAAACACCCCTTTGCCCTCCAACACTCCCTCCCCACTGACTTCACTCTCTCGAGCCAAACTCGGACATTGACTAAATAGAATTTCTTTCGGCATTTTTTGATAATTTTCAACTTGATTGCAGGTTTCAGGTCGACCTTTGCGCTCTTTTCGGGTCTCTTTCAAGATGATTAATAAAAACATTCCAAAACATCTCTCGGATGCTCGCCCGCTTGCCAACCACTTCTCTTTTCCTCAACTCCGCCACCTCGCTCAAAATTAATTCTTCAAAGCCACTCCGATTCGATATCTATAATCCCAATTCTATGAATCGTGAAGAAATTTATGCGCAAAAAAGAGTCATTTACATCTGAGATATTTCTTAAATACATTCCAGAATGAGAAGAAAATCCTTTTTTTCGCATAGGGTAATGATAACCGAAAAGGATCATTTTAGAAACTTTGAACCCCGCTGGTGTCATATTAAAAATTAGACCCCCCTAAAAAAATTCTTCGTAAATTTGAAAGGCGAATAGTGCTAAAATTGGTACGGTTAGTGTATACAGTTCTCGAGCAATCCGATAATCTACGATTTGACCGGTAATTGACCGGTCATATTACATTCTGAAAACCAGTTTTTTGCAGATTCAAATTCACAATGAAATTCTCTATGGAATGATATGTAACATGACCCACCATGAGCATTTGTAGTTTGACCTTACTGGGGTCAATACAAAATTTTGACCCCTTAAAAAAAAGTTCCAGAAAATGAAGACCAAAGGTAAAAAATCAGTCTCATATCACCAACAGTGGCCGAGAACCGACAACTTAGATTTAACCGGTATTACCGGAATGTCCGGGACCCGGTTCAAATCGAAGCCCGTCATGCGATTACAAACCCTTGTTCTTCATGATATTGGAATCTGTCAAAAATCGGTTGAGCCATCTTCGAGAAAAACTCGTAAAACGACCAAGGTTCTCTAAAAAAAAATACCGCCTGGTAAGTTTGTTAGGTTCAATTTGATATTTTTCAGTGAATTTTTTGAACTCTCACATGTTAAAGATGGTGTTTGGTTGACGTGGATTCCAACTGCCCTTCTATGTGTTAATTCTGCTGTGTAAATTTGGGCAGTTTCACGCTATATAATTAGAACGGCATACGCAAATAAATCGTAAATACAATTCGGAATTGTTGGTAGTACTGTTTTTTGGCTTAGGCTGGTAAATATACTTTCAAGTTAATGTTGTAAATACAATATAGGTTGTAAATAAGGTGCTGAGCGTTTAATAATGGATAGTATTTGACTAGCACCTTGTGAGATCGATGGCTAGAGAAACGTTGTGATATACGTGTAATGGTCAAAATCGGGGTTTTCGAATTCCAATCCTACGCCGTTCTTAGAATCTGATGCCTGAATAGTTTTTAGATTTGAGGTTAAGCCTATTTTTGATCAATTAGTTTTCCGGTGGAAATTTGTTTTTGATAAGAAGTATCCTTGGTAGTTTTTTAAAAGCAGAAATCTAGGGCTTCGGTGGTTGTAGTCCGTATTATCTGGAAATTTTGTAAACTTTTGGTGTGATGAATTTTAATAATTTACAAAGACATTTGAGTGAATTGGATATTTTCGAAATTGTTATAAGTGAAGAAAGTCTCCGTTTGACAATCGACAGATGTGGTCTAAAAATGTTTTAATTTCGAATTTTCCATGCTAAATTTGTAAATATCAAATTTTTATCAAAATTATTCAATTTTTTCTAAAAGGTTAATTATTAGTGCCTTTTTAAGATGCAAAATATCATCGTCCACTAGCGCATATAGCTAAATTTTAGCCTCAAGAAATTTCTTTTTGAATAATGGTTCTTCAAAAAATACTACAAAAAATGTTTGCTTAGGGCTGGTAAATAAACTTTGAACCATGCGCAGCCATAATTTGTTTAATAAAACCGCCGTGGGATCAAAGTTATATAATTTGATAGTATTTTTGAAAAATTCAGTTAAAATTTTACTATTAACACATTTGTAGAGTGTCTAAAACAAACGTGTTGGAAAAAGCTGAAGTGTACATTCTTTCCTAATNTTAATACATTTGTTTTAGGAGTGTTCTAAAACAAAACGTGTGGAAAAAGCTGAAGTGTACATTCTTCCTAATTTTTCTCGTAGATTCCACAAAAATAATATTTTTTCAAATTTATGACAAAAAAGTTTATTGCATCAAACTGTTTTAACTAAAAAAGATAATTTTTTTATAAAATGTTGCTCTACCAGAAAAATTGTTTTTAATCCTCCACCGAAAACTTTAGTTTCCAGTTTGATGCAAAACAAATTTTTATAATATCTCATTAGGTGCGTCCGTGGTGGCACAGTCAAATTTGTCGCTGCTCAAAAAAAGTTACCTAACTGATACAACTTTTTGGCTCCGATATTAGTATGACTCATACTGTATGAGTTAAGGAGAGGACTGTAGTAGTTTTATTTAAAACATTTCCTAATCGTAAAATTTTCAAAAAAATATTATTAAGAATAAATCGAGATTAATTTCGGTTGTTAACTATTTATACTGACGGCTTTTGTGGCTGTCACTGTGGTTTTGTCTTTATGAAAAACACATGTTCACACCATGGTCAAATCATTCAATTTTCGCATCTTGCTATAGCAATATATATATATAAATTATATAACGATGCCTAAATGTGTTTGTCACAGCACATTTTTGAATCCGCGCCTCTGATTAGCTTGCCTTAGTTAAGCGATAGGTATGGAGGCGCGCAAAAGTGCATAGTCGGGACAGAAGAATATAGGGATCGATATATAAAAACAATTTTGGTAAAAATCCAAATAAATGCGGCTATCTTTGAGACAGATCGACGATCTGACATCGTGAAACGAGATATATCTCCTGCTAGTGAAAATTATTTTGCTGATGGAAATTTTTTATATTTTCCCTCAAGTTAGCCGAAGAGTAATAATTTCAATAATATTTTTTCCTAGGATCGAAAAATGGCAAAGAATATTCTGCTATGGCTCAGACTGTCGGTTATCCTTGTGCCATCGCCGCCCACCTAGTATTAGAAGGTGTGATCAACAAGCCAGGAATGGTTACCCCAATAACGAAAGACATTTATGAACCAATCTTAGCTGAATTAACCAGTATGGGAATTGTCGCAAAAAGAACTCTAAACTAGTATTTCAACATATCTGCTAATCTACCTGTATGCATATATCACTTGTCAATTCAAGGTTTTTAATACTGTTTCAGGTGTTTATTTTTGTTTTATAACTACCTCTTAAATTATTTCAAATGCGCTGAATCTACGTACATGTTATATTTAATATGTTTTGAGTTAATGGACGTTTGCCGTAAACATGTATATTTCAGCATTTATTTAAATGTCTTAAAAGTTCACGAGAAACGAATCAAAAAATGTATGTCTAGTTTAGGTGCATTTTTATCGTTGTTCGTCTTTTAAATCATACATACTTTCTAACACCCAAGTCGAATTTTGTGGCCAACTTTCATCAAAAAATGAAAGTTTATAGGTTTCATTCGGGTATGATTAATAGACGAAAAAACAAAAAAAAATGGGCAGCTAATTTTTAATGCGTTTCTCGCGAGTTTTTTAGACATTTCATCGACGATGATGGAGAAAAAAAAATACTTGATCCAAATTTTGAGCTTTTGGCAGTTTCTGATTGGTTAAGAAAAATCGAGGTTTGTATAGGCGGTTTTTTTTTCAGCGGAGCCACCGAGGGAGCGTCAGTTGCGTCGAATGTTCTCGGAGATGGCTCATCCGATTGAACTAATTTCAAAAATGACCAAGGCCCAAAGAGTTGATATCTGCATAAAAGTTTGTTTTTTAAAAACCTGACTCCCGGTTTACCTGTTCACTAAAACAGGGATTTCTTGAGTACAGCATATAGTCCGAGGTTGATTTTTGCGGCAATCGTCCTAAAATTTTTTGACCAACATTTCTAGGAGTCAAATTTAGTAATATGACATCAGTTGGGGTCGAATTACAAAATGATCCTACGGGGTCATAATACATACCAAGAGAAAGATAATTTCATGGCGATTCCAAATATTTAAAATTTTAGAGTTATTATCTAATATGACCCCGTTATCGCTATAATACGGTTTATACATTTCTGCTCATTTAACCCACATACTCAGATCTCAAAAAAAGTGATAAATTAAAATTTTCAAAAAATCAATATGCTTCATCTCACGACACGTTTAACGCAAATAATACTTCATTTGAATGCTCTAATTGGTGCGTCAGAAACCAACATATGAAAATAGTAATTTTCACATATTTCAAGGTTAATTCTTTTGTTCATCAGAGAACCGTTAGAAAATGTTTTTTTGGCGTGAAACCATTAATTTGAAGAAAACTGGGATGATATCAGTTCACAGATCAAAAATAAATAATACCGCACTGATGTTTTCTACCAAAGGAGTCCTACTGCAACATCTGTAGGTGACTATTAAACACGACCGTGAGCTGAATTGAACCAGCCGGGGGGCCGGGGGCACCCCCCCCGAGTAAGACAAATAAAGCAAGAGTCGCGGTGACTTTTCGATGGGGTGGATTAACAACTTTTTATTTTTTACAACAATAAAACTATTGCGAATTTCATTCTGAGCAAAACCTCCTAAATCAATTTTAAACAATTATTCATGTCAAACTTCTCAAATGTTTTTGAGATTGAAGTGCTACAGTGTTATAGTTTAAAAAAGTGAAAAAGGCAAGAGAAAATATTTATCATGCAAAAGATAGAGCAGTAGTGAAGATAAACCCCAAGGTAAGTAAGATCAACAAGTCAGTTGGAAATATAGCTATAAAATACGATTGTTCGAAAGTGACACTGGCCAGATATGGCCAAACTGAGTATGTGGGTTAACTGTAGCAATTATATGCGACATAAAGTAATTTCAAAAAAATTCAAGTTCCGTAAAACATTTAAAAAATTGGAAAATTAGTTGTCAGAAATCTGTTAAAATATTTTTTTGGGCTGCTGTAAATATAATGTCAAATGAAATTATTTTTAATAGATTTTGCAGTCACGATAAAATAAAAATTTCATTTTATAGTAAATATTTTGCATGACCCCAACAAGTGTCATATTTTAAAATTTTACCCCGCATGATATTCCTAGAAAATTCAAACAAAATTTGAAAAAATGAACTTCCCACGACGTTTTATACTCAATGTATAGCTATCAAATGAATAGAGAGTTGTTCACCGTATTTAAGTCATAACGGGGTCATATTACATAAAAATAAAATTAAAGATTTGGAATTGCCATAAAATTATCTTTCTCCAGGTATGTAAGATAACCTTGTAGGATCATTTTGTAATTTGACAAATATTACAAAATTTGACCCCAGATGACATCCCTGGAATATTTCAAGACAAATGGCTCAAAAATGATCTCCTCATGACGTTTTATACTCCCTGTATAGGCTATATACAGTAAAGCTATTAAATGAGCAGAAATTTATAAACCGTATTATAGCGATAACGGGATCATATTACATAATAACTCTAAAATTTTTAAAGATTTGGAATCTTTTTTCCTGGTATGTAACCTGACCCCGTAGGATTATTTGACCCCAACTGGTGTCATATTACAAAATTTGACCCTTGGAAATGTTGGTCAAAAAATTATAGGACGATTGCCGAAAAAATCAACCTCGGACTATATGCTGTACTCGAGAAATCCATGTTTTAGTGAAAACACCGGTTAACCGGAAGTCCGGTTTCTAAAAAACAAACTTTTATGCAGGTATCAACTCTTTGGGCCTTGGTCATTTTTTAAATTAGTTCAGTCGGATGAGCCATTTCCGAGAACATTCGCCGTAACTGACACTCCCACGGTGGCTCCGCTGAAAAAAACGCCTTTACGAGTGACCAAAAACGTCAATTTCAAAAAATATAAAGACGGACTAATTTCCAAAATTTTGTCAGTTGTTTTAAAAAGACGTGTTTTGTGAAGTGATGATAGTGCTTGTAAAAACGGACTAACGCTTTTGTAGTGTCCTTTAAAAGATATGGATATGGTCGATTTTGACTCAATTGTCGGATTTATTTATTGAGCAAAATATCATCAAAGGCGTTACTTAATTATTTTGATTTTTTAAACATTTTGCAAAATTTCCAATGTAACCTCAGTTTTTATCTGAATTATTTACCTTCAATATTACTTCTTCAACATTAATTATGCTCTTAAATTAATTTTATTTTAATAAAACTACCTCTTAAATAACTCAATGATTTTATTTATCAAACATAGAATTTTACTCTTTGTAAATTCAGAGGAAAATTGACTGAGATTAACGACACCTTTCGAAAGTATGTTTTCAAAATTATCATAACCATTCATCTAAATATTTTCGAAATCAATTACAGTGGGCGAGTAGTTCAATCACACATACGGCTTTTGCCGAAAATGTGTGCTTTAACTACTCATCCACTATACATGGAATTATCAAAATAAAATAATTGTTATTTATTGAAAGATTATAAAATATTTTTCAAAACGTCTGATAAGTGATCAGTGATACCCTTTTAATTAAAAACATTTTTTTTTGATAATTTCGTTATAATTGAGATCGAAAATATTTTGATGATGAGTTTTTAAAACTCACTTTCTAATAAATGGTGTGTTTAGTAAGACAAACCCTTAGGATAAATTCTAAAAAAGAAATGGTCTCGAGAATGAGAAGCCAATGATTCCGCACCTAAAATAGACTGACCAATAATGATTTCGTTCTTTCTATTGCATTCTTGAGACTCGTTTTTCCCAAGCATCAAAATTACAAACTGTATACAGTATATATATAGTTAGTCTATTAAAATTCATATATTATACCTCGAAAACAATTCAACAGTATATAGTGTATATCGATCATGATGCCCGAGTAACTTAAATCTCTTATTCCCTATTCTTTTAAAAGGCAAATGAGAGATTTAAGTTACTCGGGCATCATGATGGATATATATAGTGTATATGATTTGATGTTTTTGCGAGTGAAGGAAGCTATTAAATGTAACTGATCATACGTATTCTGATCGGCTCTGAAGATGGAAAGAGAACAATAGTGGCCCAAGATTATTGAACGTGAGCCAATCAGCATGCGTATGATCAATTATATTCTATTCTAGCACGAAAAATAAAAAAAAAGTTGAAAGAACCTTGCAGATATTAATATCTACAGTATGTGTTTTTTTGCTTGCAAGATGAAAATTGCCGCCAATAAAAAATTATTACTAGGTGGATTTTATTTTGAAAGCCAAGCTATCGCCGATGGCGAGAGTTTAAAAATATAATCCGCCTACTCACCATTTTTATTGGTGGGAATTTCCTTCACAGCAATTTACATTTCGCAAGTAGAAAGCATACTGTATATGCCGTATATCTGACAACTGTCGTATATGTCTATAAAGACAGAAATTTGGCCAAAACAAATATGACCTTATAGGCACACAGCACAGTAGTCCATTTATCCATAAAAAACTATACACTTAAGGGGGTGGCATCAGTCTGGCCGATTGGTACATTTTTCAAAGCGATATATGATAGAAAAAAATGTGAAAATTTATTTTTATCTTCAATAAAAGTGTTCATTCTTGCAAACGTTTATATTTTTAATTTCTAAACATAACTGAGTATATGTAAAAATATAAAAAAATACTTTTCATGGGGATTTCATTTCCAACTAAACCCGATTTAAGATTTTATTTTAAAAACGATATTAATTAACTTCAGCCATTTTCGGTTGTACTCCGCTAAAAAGTGGGTAAATCATACTGCACATTCAAAAATTTCGTGAATATCAAAGTTTTTTCCATGAAAAGGTCAAAAATTACCAAAAATAGAGAAAACCAGCTTTTTTGGAAAAAAAAATGACCTTCATTTGCGTTTTATTTTTAATAGGGTTTACTATCAAAAGAGATGACGCCGAGTACAACCGAAATTTTATTGCAAATTTTTTGCAAGAATAAAATTTGTAAAAATTCAGTGCCAAATCGCACAAACTGGTGTTACAAAAAAGTGTCGTAAATTTCATCAATAGTTTAAAAATGATAATCGTGCGACCCTTCCATCAGTTGACATACGGAAAATCAATAGATACCAGAAAATTTAATAAGTTATTTTGCCTGATTTTAAATGGAAAATTAAAAAAAGTTGGACTTAATTTGCGGAAAATTTTCATAATATATCTAAAAAAGTCGACAAAAAATGACAAATACAAATTTTATGATTTTTCAAACAGCGGTCAGAAAATATGTAGGCATCTATGACAAAAGTGGTTATTATCTTTGTCTTNAAAGTCCTTTTATAAAAAAATCAACTTTCAAGGGGTGGTCAACGCAAAGCAGGACAAAAAATGTCTATGGCGAGACTCTCGCCGCGAGAGTAATCAGTTATTAAAAAGTCCATTTGCTATAGAACCCCTTAAGGAGGATTGTGGGTGCTTCCAGCAATGTGCTGGAGAGAAATAAGCCCTTTTAAACTTCAAATATCTTTTGTGAGAATTAAGTGAACCTTTAAGGGAGTGGTTGTCGCTGATTTAAGCTGTTTTTTGAAGTTTTTATAATGGTTTCTTGATGAACTGGTAGAGGTGGTGTATTATAAAAACTTTCTGAACGTGAAGAACAAGTGTCGAAAATAATTTCACCACTAATTGTGAATATGATACAATTCCACCTACGCCCACGCACTAAACTTAATAAGCCTCCCAAAAAGAACACTAAAAAGCTTACTCCTCCTACAATTTACATGATTTTTTTCTAATTTTTTTGAGTAAAGTTTCAAAGAAGCAATTCAACAATAATCTAGAGCTCTTTTTTTGAAATTTTGCTTTTGACAGACAATTTTTTTTTCGACCAATTTTCGTTGAGATTTTGTTTTTCGGTCTTTTCGCATTTTTGTTCGTCAAAAAGCAAAATTTTGAAAAAAAAGACTCTGGATTATTGTTGATATGGTTTTCCGGAACTTGACTCAAAAAATAAACAAAAATTGATGTAAATTGTAGGAGGAGTAAGCTTTTGAGTTTCAAATATTGAAACATGGTAGTAACCTTCATATGCCTCTAGAACGAAGTCTGATCAAAATTTCAAAAGCCCGCTCTAGATTATTGTCAAACTAGTTTAGAGCTTTCATATAAAGTATAAACCGAAAATTTGTGTCGAAAATTGGCGGAGGAGTAGGCTTTTTAAAAAGCCTCTAAATTTCGATTTCAGATTTCGTTTTTTAAAAGTTTTTCGAAGTTTTTGTCCGACAAAGCTAATTTCGAAAAAAAAAGCTCTAGATTATTTCTTTGTATTGATGATCTGGAGCCTGACACCAAAAAATAAATGAAAATGATGAAAACTGACGGAGAAGAAAGCTTTTTTAGTGTTTTTTGGTAAGGTTTACTATACGTTCATGTGAGTGCGTAGGTTGGATAGCATCAGATTACTAAAAATTTTGAAAATGATTGCGAAGAGTTGTTTCTTTACGTTAAAAATGTTTTTGAAATTCCAGCTTTGCTAGTTTAGCCAGAAACCGCATCTAAAAACAGGAAAATCAGCGACAACCACTCCCTTAAATGCATAAAAACCTAATTGCTGCTTTTTCTCTCATTGAAGTTTAACTTTATATTCACGTATCCGAAATTTACATAATGCCGATATTATTTGTCAGAAAGAAAAATCCCTACGATATAGGCTGAATTTTTCTTTAATTCATCTTAATTTGCCGGAATTTCTTTTGAAAATTCATTGCTATGGTTAAATATAGGCAAAAACTACATTTTTTCACAAACGGAAGTTTAACTCACGAATGGTTCATGCGATTTTTTCTCTTTTTCATATATCATTCTCGATTCTCTTAGTAAAATTCTTATCTAAAATCAGAATAATTTCTGTCAGGATTTTTGCAATCACTATTTTATGCAGATCTACTGCGCGTCATTATTACATTGATCAGGTAAAAAACTTGAAATATTGAAAAAGGGGCAAAAATTGTAACAATTATTAATATTGAAATACTTTCATTTAAGTAATTTTTGCTGTGGATAATTATTTTTTGTAATTTGAGACTATCCTATGTCTGGAATTGTAAATAAATTTATTATTTTGCAAGCAAATCCGATGTTCTAGAACTAGTTATTCGATAGTTAAAAACTTTTTTTTCTTGCAATCAATTTTCTCATGTGCTTGATGGTCGGATACAAGAAAAACAATAACGCAATTCGAGACCGTGGTTGAAAAATAACTACTGCACCATATCCTCCCAAAATTGGCCAAAAACGTAGTTTTGTAGTCGGTTTCACGCTGAATGTAGAAACAAAAAAGATATAAATCACCATATATGAAATTTTTGAGTCAATAGGCGTCGAGTCAGGGTCAAAGTTGATTGCACTGATAGTCACTTCCGCTGGAAATGACGTTTGAAAATTTTCTCTTTGAAAATTTAAAATGTAACTGAGCCGGAGTTAAGAGGTATAGTCTCTACCGTATAGACTTGAGTTACTTTTTAATGACAGAATTAATAATATCTACAAACTTATTTCAAAGAATTTTCGGAAAACAATCATAGCGCTTGAAATCTAGAAAAAAAAGGTTATTTAAACCTTAAAATCATGGGTTTTCAAAATGTAACTATTTTGAAAAAATATGAAAAATCCTTTTTTCGATGATTATTTCCGCATAGGTTGAAACAATCGTCCATAAAACTCAACTCAAAGAATTTTGAATAAACGTCTTAGTTGTCCTCCAGAGTGGTCGTGATCACATGTCAAAGTAAATTTTAGTCAAAAATTTTTTTTTTAATTTCTATTTAAAATTCAATTTTAAGATCCCATCTGACGCAGAATTCAATGCAGTTTCAGAAAATATACCTTTGATATTTCTGCGATAAAATTAAGCTTCAAAAGTTAAGATCAAACTGCCAACAAAAAAGACTACTTTCTAGAATAATACTTTCGGGTACGTAAGGACTCTAAAAATACCATTTATCGAGTCAAAAAAAATACAATATATAAAGTTTTGAACGTTCTAGGAAAAATAAGCTCCTTACACATTTTGTCTAGATTTGCGTTGACCACCCTCTTAAGGGTTGTGTTAGTGAATTTGTATCTGTTGGAGGCTTACGTCGTCGCTTATTTTTCCTGGAACGTTCAAAACTTCAATTTTTCAAGTTTAGAATTGATTTATAAACGGTTTTTCCAGAGTACGTATTATTCTAAAAAGTCATATTTTTTGCTGGCAGTTAAATGAGAATTTTGAACTTAAGATTTTAACAAAAAATCAAAATTATATTTTTGGAAACAAATTGAATTCTGAGCCAGATAGCTTAAGGGCCTCGGTGCATTTTGGCAGATTTGCACTTTCTTCAATTTTTTTTGTCTTCATAAGAAACTTCTTGCCACTTCATAATTTTCCAAATAAAAAGTATTTCAACGTAAGTTGCCACTTTTGAGCTCACTTTGTTCAGTTTTTTTTTTTCAGATCGATTATTTTTACTTTATAAATCGTCTTTTGAAAAACATAAAAAACGCGGCGTTTGCTTCCATGGTGTCTAAATTACATTAAATTTTTTTTTTTTTATATTAGAAGCTTCAAAAAATGGTCTCGATCACCATTAAAAATTTATATAATTTAATTCCATATGATTTCTACGTCAAAATCGAAAATTAAAATTTCGTAAAAAAGACGAAAAAAACGAAAAAATTTAGCACATCGAAAGAAATATTTATTTTCATGAGTTAAATTTATTTAATTTTACGTGGTGAATGGGTCTGGCTTACCAATTAGGCAAGTCTCGGTGATTTTTTTTAATTTTCGATTAAGGGGTGTAGCAGCGATGTTGCAGACTGGCGTCAATTTAACTTACGAAAATAATTAGTTGGTTTATTTTTTTTGTGCTTATTATCGTTAGCTGAACCAGAATAAATGTGTATCAGCTCATTAAAATATTTTTTTGTCTATTTAAGGAAAGATTTGAGTTCGCACTTTTATTTTTTAATTCGTAAAATTTTCCAAATATATTCAAAACATTATTATAATTTCACGCATTTTTCAACCAAAATTTTTTTGTTTTTTTCTGAAATCTGTCAATGAAAATTGAAAAAAATAGCCACTTTAACTCTTTTCATGCATGTTTACATATTTTCTGACTGCTGTTTAAAAAATCATAACATGTTCATTTGTCATTTTTTGTCGACTGTTTTTAGAAATATTATGAAATTTTTTCGCAAATCAAGTTCAAAATTTTTTATTAATGCTTTTTTGAATTTCTTCTTGAAAATCAGGCCGAATCAGTTGTGTTATTTTCTGGTATCTATTTGATTTCCGTATTTCAACCGATGAAGGGTCAATCGAATATTGTTTCTGAGCTACTGATGAAATTAAAACACTTGCTTGTGACACCGGTTTGTGCCATTTGGCACGCAATTTATAAAAATTTTATTTAATTCAAAAAATCTCAATTAAATTTTGGGTGTTAAAGGCTACTTTTGTTTTCAAAGTCAGGAGATTTTTTGATATTTAAACGCAATTGAAGGTCAATTTTTTCCGTAAAAGCTGTTTTTCTCTTTTTTTCATGGAGAAAAACTTTCATATTAAGGAAATTTTTTCATATGGATAATAATTCTACCACTAATTAGGCATAACACTCGAAAATGCCTAGGTTTATAAAGATCGCCTTCAAAAAAAAATTTCACATCGGGTCAAGTTGGAAATGGAGTTGTGATGGAAAGTGGTTTTTCATATTTTACAGATACTTAAGTATGTTGAGAAATTAAAAAATATAAACGTTTGCAAGAATGAACACTTTTATTAAAGATAAAAGATAAAATAAAAAATTTCACATTTTTTTTTACTTTCAAAAATCACTCGAAAAAATGAACCAATCTGCCACATCGCTGCTACCCCCTTAAAGAGGGTTAAGTATATTTCGCGCAAACCGTATTTCATTCTAAAAAGTATGATTCAGTGTATAAAACAAGAGCGAAGAAACAAAACGTAGACATGTTGAAATATAGTGAAAGGAGCATTCTTAAGATTTTCAGCAAGGATTCCAGAAAAATAGTTTGAAAAATTTTGACCAGAAATGAGGAAAATTTTCAAAATATTTCCAAATAGTTTCGATCAAAAATCTTAAAAAATGTCATATGATTTTTCAAATAGCATATTAAAAAATATGTGGTACCTACGCGAAAAGTGAAGAGCCATATTGAAGAGTTTTTTTCGTTGATTTGAAACAATAATACAAAAATATTTGAACACAAAATAAGGCTTTTTTTGATAATGTTCGGACTTTTTTCAAAAATTTCTCATAATTTGTCGAATTCGGAAGGTTTAATTCGAACTCAAAATTTCTTTAAAAGCAATTATTCGAAAATCTGTAGTACAAAGTTGCCTGGATGATGAAACAAACATTTTGATGATATATTGAGAGAGAATTATAAACCGTTAAAAGTTTTTCATCAAGAGGCCCATATCCGCGGATATCCGTATCTGTCAAAATGCACCAAGGCCCTTAAGAGGGTGGGAGTCGCAAATGAGAAAGGAAATGGAAAAGTTCTTGAATTTTGTTGAAAGTATCAGCATATATTAATTGAAGACTTTCTTATCGATTGGTGGTATTTTCAGAGTTGTAGCTTAACCAGAAAGTGATTTTTTGACACTTTAAAAAATAATTGTGAAGTCTGAGGAAACATTTTTTTTGAGACGATGAATTATCTTGTTTTTATTTAATTCGTATAACACGAAAGACAAAATTTTTTTCATAAGTGAAGGAATTTATATCTCATCGTGAGTCAAGTTCATAGACTCAATAGTCTTTTTTTTTGTTAACAATTTGCTTTTATTAAAATTTTAAATTTTGAAGTTTTTCAGACGAAAAATCAAAAAACCGGGTTTATAAATGCCCTTAATCTGGGTGTCTAAAAATTGTTTTAGGAGAGCAAGACGTATCAAATTTGATGTAACTCACTTTATGCATAAAGGCTGAGTTTTAACCGCAAAGCAAAATAAATTATATTTTTGGAAACCACGTAGAATTTTAAGCAAGAATCTGTAAGAATTTTTTTTTATTTTTGAATTTTGAAGAAAAATAATTTAATTTTTTTCGATGATTTTCAATTTTCAGATTTGACTCTCGGCGCCCTGAAGCAAAACTTGGAGACAAATTTCAAAATGTTCCTCCTACAATCGGTTGCTGAATGTTCAGTGGTTACATTCATGCTACTTATAAAAAAATTATAACAAAAACTGACGGAGGAGATAGATTTTGAAAACCCCTGATTTCAGTGGCTGAAAAACGATGATTGCCAAATTAGAGAATTCTAAAATTAAATTGTCAAATGTTCCTCCTAAAATCGATTAACATTGATAATGCGCTAATTTTGAAAAAATAATGAAGGTGATACCTCAAAAATTGAGAGAGAAGATAGACTTTTAAATTTCAAGGTCGAACAATTTCTAGCGGCGGTTCCGGTAGAACCGGAGATGATAACGGCTAGTCTTTT
>SCLH01001728.1:45067-70829 GCA_004367855.1 Oikopleura vanhoeffeni
TTGGAAATATCTTGAAATTTCCTCATTTCGTTCAAAATTTTCAAACTTTTTAGGAACTTAGCTGAAATATTTGGAATGGCTACTTTCACTTTTTTACTATGCTTTGTTCTTCTTGCATCGTCTGTACTACTCTGAATCAATTCTTTGAAACGAAAAGGATCGGCAGAACAAACTCCAAGGCCTCATTATCGGAATAAGAATTATCAAATCAAACTTGGCAATTGATAAGACCCGACCCATCCACGTTAATTCATTTTATTTTAACTCATGCAGAAAAATTTCTGTCGATGTGGTTAATTCGTTTTTTCCCCGTTATTTTTCACAATTAAATTTCGATTTTGCTGTGAAATGTAATAAAATAGAATTATATAAATGAGTCGGTGGTCGCAAGCGTATTTTAGGGCTTCTGAATAACTAAGAATAAAAAATATAAATTTTACTGTATTTAGAACTAATGGAAGGAAAATCGCACGTTTGTTTGAGTGTTTTTCAAAGACGTTTAAAATTAAAATATATCGAAGAATATCAATTAACAAAGTAAGCGAAAAGTGGCAAATTGTTGTGAAAAATCTTTATTCGAAAATTTGAAGTTGCCAAAAAGTTTCCCATCAAGAAAAAAAAATTGAAAACGTGCAAATCTGTCAAAATGCAGCGACCCTCTTAAGTGAAGGTGTATTAATAATATACAGTTTTACTAAAGAATTCATTTTTCTTACCAAATTTTTTTTTGTGTTTGACTGTATGTCAAAAGGGTTTGAATTGGGCTTACGCAAACTCCAGCCCTGTTTTTGTGTTTGTTATAAAAATGTCCATGCTAATCTGCCGATATTGGTTAAATGTCAAAAATTGCCGTCGATATATTAATTACGGGGCCCCCTCGGCATTTTTTGCCACTTTTTAGCCAACATTTTTATATAATTCGGCTTTAAAAAACGACTCATCCGATTGAGTTCTTAGATTACTCAAACTGAACACAAATATAAAGAGAAAAATAAATTAAAAAACTGGTCCAAATCAGACCATTGTTTACATTTTTTTTAACAAAAACTGATAATTAAACAATTTCAGAAATCTCAGAAAAAATAATCCGATTTTTTTTATTAACTAGATATGTGTGCTAGATATGTGTGCTCCGAATTATATAAAAAATTTTGGCTAAAATAGCGGCAAAAATGCCCAGGGGCCCCGTAATCGGTATAATTACCAAGGATTTTATATTTTCATTAAAAATGAATGTTTTTTATTTCTTTATACAATACAAATCAGGGGTTTGTTACCTTGTGGGCGCCACTCATTGCCCCGTTTGATTCTGGCCTAGTTGATACAATACCCCGCCCATCTAGGCAACTCATGCTCGGCACTTCATGTACTATTTTGACGTTCTCTGGCTGTATATATTTCATAATTTTATAAATGAATATTAACCTAGAAGTCAAACTACAAATTTAACGCTGAAAGGACGTATTTTTGCATAGAATAGTGGGTCATTTATTTTTTTGTGCGATTTCACTTGAATGCAAATAAAGATATTTCACAAATTTTAAAAAACGAAGTGCAAACATACTCTCCATTTGATGTAATGTGTCACCACAAAATTAGCGTCAAAATATTTTTGTCCGACACAAACATTTGTCCGCTAGACTAATATTCTCCAGCGAAAATACGCTTAACTTTTTGCTCGCGAGTGATCTCTCGATTTATTTTTAAAATATTAATAATTAATTATTTTCAACTAGACCAAAATTTTTGCAAATTTAAATATTTAATGATTGAAAGATGAGAGAACTCAGAGAATTACATCTACCTTATACTATTCAAAAAAGAAGCATGGAACGCCAGGTACTAAAAAAAAATTATTTCTTTTCAATGCTTATTAAAATTGTTAAATTTGAAGGTCATGTTCTTATGTTTGCGAGTGAATTTCGCAATATAATTTATAGACAACTTAGAATGACCTGTTTTTAATAATACACATGGATTTAAAAATATTTTAAAAACGAACTTTTATGAAATGTGAAATAATTAAACTCTCGCAATTTATCAACATTTTTAATTTATTTTGATCAAAATATGACCCGATTCGACTTTCTTTTCATTTTTTCACGATAAAAGTTCAGGTTTCAGTTTCAGACGTCTGAATCGTGATGAAATTGATTTTGAAAAAATTTAAAGACTTTCGAGTATTTTAGCGTCAAAATTAGTTTTTGCAATAAATTATTGATAAGTTATAAATAAATAATTTATTAGTGAAAAACTTCCAGGTTATGTCAAGTTCTAATTATTAGGGGTTCTATCAGTTAGAAAGTACTTTAGAAACGCCCACAATTTGTTTCAAATAAACATAGAAAATCAACAAAAACAGTCGCCACCCGAGAAGAGCTCTCTGCTGTAGTTTTCAAAATAATGTTAGAATGTTGAACAAACCGGTAAATCAGATAAACCATCGGTTTTTAAATTAAATTTTTAATTAACAGGTTACACTGAATTATTTTACCATAAGTACTTATCCCTTGGACGTTCAAAACTCATTTTGAGTTTTGAAAAGTTAAAAGTCTCAAAGGGGAGAATTAGCGCTCTAAAAAAAAATTAGCAAATCCTAATAAGAGTTGCTCCAGAAAGTTCAAAAATTTAACTTAAAATTATTTGATGATCCGTTCAAAAGTTATTTTCTGACTATTTTGGCCAATTCTCCAGAAAAACCTTTGATCGCTAATTTCTTAATCTTGTTAAACTGCAGAAATTCTGAGGAATCAGTTTTTAGAAAGTCTTTGGAAAATCTGTCATTCAAATAATAATGACTTTACTGTTGCCTAGAACTCTGTTTTTTTTACGCGAGTGATTTCTGAAAAAATAGAGAAAATGGAAAAATTCAAGACTTTGGAAAAAAAGCTAAAAACGTCATTTTCGGGCTTTTTACGTCCCTTGAAAAGTTATTTTAGGTAGCTTTTAAAAGGAACTAACCCTTGTCAGCATAATAACTCGAAGGCCATAAGAGATATCAACAAACAGTTTTTGTACATGTAACAAGTGAATTTGTGACATGGAAAACTTTTTGTCTTTTTCCATGTCAACCAGTCACTGGTAACATAGCTTTGAAATTAACGGTTTTTCGAGGCAAAACATGGAAATTTTCGAAATATATTTTTTTTCGGAAAATGGCCGTACGTAAATTTGTTATTTTCACCACTTCTGTTGATGCGTTGCACATAGAGACCCGTTATCACCAAGAAGAAATACATTTCGACTAAAATAGGCGAAAAAAATTGTGCCTATTTAAGATTCGAACTCCTAAACTTTCGATTTAGAAATAAATTACGGTGCAACGGTTGACTTGGAAAAAACAAAAGTTTCTATGTCAAATTCATGTGTACATGATACAAAAAACTGTTGTTGATATCTCTATGGCCTTTGAGTTATTAAGCTGACAAGGTGGTTCCTTAAAAAAGCTACCTTAGAAACCTGATTAATTATTCGAAATTTTGGCCTCTGCTTATAAAAATCAAAATGAGATAAATCCCATGTCCGGTTATCACACTATAAGCGCCACTGAAGTTTTTTTTCCAAGGTTAAAAAAGCATTAATGTACTCGGCAACAAACTAATTATTTGAAGTTTTGAATTAAACTTCCTAAAAACTTAAAACTCTCGCAATCGCGATAAAACATTTTACTTGTTGCTTCAATTTCATCGCTCCAAATTTTTCATACCACCAAACTATTTCTACCTACCATTTTACTGGTACGATATTGATACCAATAGCGGGTTTTTCATCAGAAAATTTCGCTCGGATTCTTCTGAAAAAGCAATTTTTCATTGGTGTAAAAAGTACCATTTTCAGTTTACTTCAGTCAAAAATGTATAATCAGGGCTAATAAATTTCGCATAATATTATTTTGAGGTAACAATGATGTTGTCGATTAAAGACTCTTTAAATTTGAATAATGTCAATTGACAAAAACGACAGTAGTTTGTAGATATTAGTTTGACGTCAAAATGTGCTGTCGATATGTTATTTTGAGTTTAAATGAGTTTTGTTATTTCCTTATACTATGCTGACGTTTCACGGCAATACAACTAAAGAAATTCCGCTCAAAGTTCCTGAAATTGAACTAAAATGTCAAATAAAGGCTTATAATATTATAGGCCGTACGTAATATACCAAGATTTAATAAATTCCGCAAATCTAACCCGGGAGATTTCTTGATATCATTTGATGGTATTGATGAAATAGATGTATTTCTCTATAGAGTGATATATGTGATATTATATATGTGACATATGATATGTGATATTTATTCTTATTGGATAACTACTACCTTCTTAAAACATATATTTAAAAAACAATCACAGTTGATTCCAACTTACAGATGCGTACAACAAAAATATTTGTTCTTTACCTACGCCAACAAATAGCCTCCCATGATAAAACTAATTCACACATAAAAATATTATTTCTGATGAAAGAGGTATCTGATGAAAGAGGTATTTAAAATATGCTAAATATTAAATTTCTCGTGTAAATGAATTTTCCATGAAGTGAAATTCTTACCGAGAGTTCCAAATGAATGTAGATTTAGATGTTCCTCTTTTTTAATATAAAATATAGTCAAAAGTGTTTGAAAAAACCTCCAAATGCCCTTTATCAAGCAAAATATAAATTTAGTTAGAGAAATTTTAAAATTCATCCAATAAAGGGTGTGAAATGCTTAAAGCCTAATGGTACGTTTTTTTAGATCCGACAAATTTTACTTTGCCACTACAGACGGACCATATGAGATATCACAAAACGTTTTTTTTGCATTCAACTGGAAACTAAAAAAAATCAGGCAAAAATTTTCAAGTTTTCGTGAGATTTTTCATGATGTCAAAAATATTATCCATGAAATTTAACCGATATAACATGTTTTGCAGGTTAGGTGTAATAATAAACTGTATTATTTAAGAGAAACCAAGAATAACGGGTTCAACCGTGAATTACCGGTTGAGCAAAAAGAATCAAAAAATTTTAGCCTGAGATTTTTTGTTTGCAGTTGAATGCAAAAAACTGTTTTGTGATATCTCATACGGTTCGTCTATGGTGGCACAGTAAAATCTGTCGAACTTAGAAAAAATACCTTATTTAATTAACATGGAAATTATGTTTCACGTCCAGAATTACAGCAATTAATCTTGCAAGTTCGAAAAGAAATATGAAATTTGTTATTCCAAATATTTTTTATGTAAAAATTGACTTAAAAATAATATAAGGTATATTTTCAAGAAAATACGTATTAGATTTCTCTCAAACAAAACATGACTATATCTGCGATAAGATTATAACTGCGTGGGAAAAGTAACTTTTTTACCCATTAATAAACAATGAACATTCAAGTTCAGTATTACATTTTGAACAAGGCTGTGGTCACTAAAATCGTGAAAACTCCATCTTCGAAGTTATAAAATTCTCCGTGATCTGATACGATTACGTCAGGACCTAAAATCGATTTTTAGATTAAAACTACAAAACGTGATTACGGGATTCGCCTGGGAACTTCAGGAATCAATGAAGGCTCTTATGAACCAGGAATCCCCTCAAAAATTCGAAGTCGTCCAACGCAACCATCTCAAAGACCAAATCCGTTATCGACCACAACGGCTGGTTCCTCTGGTCGAGCTAGGCCGCCGGTCAGACAAGGGCGAGCTTGCATTTCACCGGGGCCTAATTTACATAGGAGGCAATGGGGCTCGACGAGCTCATTGGAAGATATAAGTACCTCTATGATGCAAGTTAGGCAAGGATTTTATTTTCATAAAAAATTTAAATCAAATTATACTATTTTCCCATTTGAGCAACGATTTCTTCATATGAATTATAGTGGATTTTTTTAACTCACACTTATTCTTAAATGTTTTAAAGTACTCTGTTTTTTATCAGTGTCGGATCTATATGACAAAGAAAAATAAGTTCAAAATATCCATCTTTTTTCGCTCTAGAAATTAACTTTTATAGAAAGAGTATTTTGCATGGAATTTTTATTTATTTAGAAAATTGTGTAAAAAACACATTCTTTCAAATTGCAAACAAAATAGGGCAGAAAAAAATTAAAATGTCAATGTTGTATTTATATGCAATTTAAGGGAGTACTGATCGCTGGAATTGATTGTTCTCGATAAAATATTAGCCAATCAGGGCTTCGATAATATGATTGAGATTAGCCAGTTTGTGAAACTAGCCTTTAGCTTGCGTGAAAAACGTGCCAAAACTTTTTTGTATGCATATACTCCTCCACACATAAGCGACACAGGAGGTACTAAGCCAAAATGGTAAAACTATCTCCTCCCAGGTTTTATGTCGAAATAAGCTGCAATTTTGACATAACTTGTAAAAGTGGTAGGGCAAACTTAATCTTGGTCAGGTAGCTTTTTTTTAGGTCAACCCCCCCTGACCAGCAAAAACCGTAGTAGGTACTGTTTTTTTGCATTGAATAGCTGACAAAATATTAACTGATGAAATTTTTTTTCGTTTTCCGCGCTATACCGGTTCACCGGTAATTTGCCTATTTTTGAGGTAAAAAAGGTGCTCTTTACTCCACCAGATGGTGTCGGGTGTCAAAACAAATATTACCAAAAGTTTCCTCTAGAAAAGTTACCCCGATGGCCATACAAAAATTGTCCTCTGGTACCTACTATGGGTTTTGCTGGAGAGGGGGGGTTGACCTAAAAAAAAGCTACCTCAGTTTTTCAAATTTTCTCTAGAATATAGAGAAAATCTCCTAGGAAAATTTATAAAATTCATTCAATTTTTTTTTCTAAGCTAGCTCTTACAAATACAAACAGTAAACTCGGTCACTTTTTCAGATTTCGACCCCAAATTCGAAATATGATTTTTTTGAGGACCCATGAGAAAAATTTCGAAAAAAAAGTGCTTCGATTTTTCGAAGGTAGGCTCAAAAGAAAGCCACGAAAACACTGATCAGAACGTTGGCTTACGTCAAGGTAATATTTTGAAGTTTCAGTGATTAAATTAAAGCAAACGCTATTTTTGAACTTTATTTTGAAAAAAATACTCTAGAAAAAAACAAGAAAATTTCGAATTTTTTTTTGATAATTTGGTCGGAAGTACACTTTGTTATCACCCCAAATCAATTTGGAGGCCTCATAAAAACAACGACCAGTACCCCCTTAAGATTACAAAAAAATTCCATGCTAAAATACCGCTGCCGAAAAAAAATATAAGTTATTTTCAACTTTTAAACAAATAATTTTGAAGAACAATATTATTCGAGTATAGACTTTTAGGCCAATTGCTTTTAATTTTCCCAAAAGCTCCTTTATACGCCAAATTTTACATAAAATGCGAAGGTCATTTTATTTTGAAAATTTTTGCATTCAAGAATTTTGATTGTTTCTAAAAAATATCCCGATTAGACAAATGTCAGGAAGTTCAAATTTAGTCCAAATTTATGATAATTCGCCATCTATTCATGCGCAGGGGTCAATGTCAGATTCCGAAACCTACACTGGAGACATGGTCCAATTTCGAAATGAAACAGACGAAATATCTTTAACTCTAATTGAAGATGACTCACTTATAGATACTGGTACCGACGAAGATCGATTGAGGTAATTAATAATGACATTCTTACCGTAGTGTTATCGACTGTAGTGTAAAATTTAATTAAAAAAAAACTTTTTTTGACTGTATAAAGATAATATACTGACGTATTTGGCTATAAGGACATCGTATATATGGAAAAAACCACAGAAATTTGGCCATTTTCGAAAACTGTCGTCGTATACATGGACAAAACGACACTTTATAATTGTATTGAGGGGGGAAATTGACGAAAATTTGACGAATAAGGACCTTAATAATCTAGTGATTCATTTTTTCGATTTTTTTTATTCTTCGTTTCTGTGCTGTTCAGCCTGGAATTGAAGGCCGTTGATGCCGAATTATGAAAAAAATCGTGTAATTTCTCCCTGATTCGTGTTGCTGATGGTGGAAAATTAATTAAGGACAGGATTTTGATGACATATCGAAGATCCTGCCTAGTGTAATTTTTATGTCAATAACAACATAAAAACATAGACGATTGACATAAAAATTACACTAGGCAGGTTCTTCGATATGAATCATAAGTTTTTCCAAAATTTTTTGCGAGCGTTTCAGAAGAAAATGAAAAAAAAAGTTTTCCTTCAAAATGATGAAAATTTTTTTTCAAAATTTTCAAAAAAAAAAAAATTTCAAATTTTTTTTTTTGAATAGCTTTTTTTTATAAAAGGATCCTTCGAATAACAGTTGAAAGTAAGAAATAAATATACCTTTAAAGTGTCTTTCAAAGGCAAAATAGTTGGTTTTTGATACTCAAATTGTGACCACTAGGTGTCACCAAATTTTTTTTTTATTGCCCAAATCCAAAAAATTTTCAGCGAATATTTCTGGGGTCCTTAGTTTAGAAAATAGTCCTCCCGGGTATGACCCTAATCATAAGTCATCATAATCCCTATAAAGTCTTATCCGCCCAGGCTGTCACCTGTCGTCGATTTCTTGTTAATTTAATTAAAAAATATGACGTCATTTTTGGTACGGAAAACGTCGTTATATTTAAATTAGTATTTAAAAAATACTCGGACAGGACAGATAGCTGTCCTAGAACAGGACAGATATTTTCAATTTTGGTCTCAGGACTGATACCTGTCCTAGGACAGAAGATATTGAAATTGGCCTGCCTCAGGACTGGACAGAAATTTTCAAATCTTGTGCCGACCCTTGCCTGTCGAGGCCAAAATAGAGTCTTAGAGCGGTATCGAAAATCCGAGGATAACATTCTGGATAATTTTTCACCAAAAAAAATTTGAAATATTTCTGGAAAATTTTCAAAATTTTTTCGATATTTTATTCAAAAATTTTCAAATTCCGGAATTTTCAAATGACCAGAAATATCTACATATCGGTATCAAACAAAATAAAATTTGATTCTAAGACTTTTGGCTGAAAATAAATTCGAAAAATGAAGGATTTTTCATAATATCAAAATTTCAATTTTCGACGATGAGTCATTATATCTTTGATACTTTCTGGAGAAGGATTCAAATAAGCTGTATGCCAAGTTTTATTAAATTTGAAGTTCGCAAACCTTTTGGGCGAAGGGCTCAAATGTGACAAAATTGTTTTTTCGCATTTTTGAAACTCTACAACTCTCCTGCGGAAAAAGGCATGTTAAGGGTATCCCAGTCCCTACATTTTCTGCAGTCATTATGTCATAAAAATGCACCAAATCAATCGTTTATGTTTTGAAAGCACTAAACAACCCAAATAAGAACAAAAAAAACTCGAAATTTTTGAATTTTTTCCATTTTTTCTGAGTATTTTTTTAATTAAAATTAAGTGGAAAAATAACGTTTGTTTCAATTTGACCCCCAAATCTTCAAAATTTCGGCTTGACGTTAGCCAACTTTCTCTTCAGTGTTTCCCCAGCTTTGCCTTTCTTTTGAGCTACTTTCGGAAAATCGAAGCACTTTTTTTCCGGAAATTTTTTCACGTGACCTTGAAAATTCATATTTGGTTTGGGGTCGAAATTAAAAAAACGGCTCCACAGAAGTTTTTAATTTGTTCTGAGCTTCTTTTTTGCGAAAATTTGAGTGAATTTTGAAATCTAACCTCAGAGGAGATAGAATTTCGATGGAAAATCTCAAAAACGATGGTCTATCGCATATTCTAGAAAAAATAAAGCACTTTTCGCGAAAAACGCTTCCACAGAAGTTTTGTATACTAATTATAAAGTTATGTTAAAATTAAGGTTTATTTCAAAATAGAACCTCAGAGGATATAGAATTTCCGTTTTGGCTTTGGTAATTTTTTTTTAGGTTAACCCACCCTAGTCATGACGATTACGGGAAAACCATAGGTGATATCGAGAAACGGTTTTTTGCATTCAACTGCCAACTAAAAAAGCTCAATGGAGAAATTTTCCTTTTTTATCGGACAACCGGTTCACCGGTAACCGAAATCTATTATATAAGCATTTTCGGTATAAATTTTAAGAAAAAAATCGAATCTCGTTTTTTTTCTTCTAGGAATTATAGTTCAAGCAGTTAATGTGTAGATAATCGTGATATAAGAACGAACAAACGTAAAATTAAGCTTTCCGGCTGATTTGAAGAAAAAATTGGGCCCACCGAGATTCGAACCTACCAAAAATTACTTTCCGGTTTATATCCGGTGAACCGGATGTCAAATCAACTTGATAAAATTTCTTTTTTGAGCTTTTTTAGTTGGCAGTTGAATGTAAAAAACATTTCTCGATATCAGCTATGGTTTTCCCGTAATCGTCTGACCAGGGTGGGTCAACCTAAAAAAAAATCTACTAGGTCTCCCTGTTTTGCTAATGTGTCTGGGAGTGTATTCATGCAAAAAGTTTTGACACATGTTTTACGCAAGATGAAGGCTAGTTCTACAAACTGGCTAATCTGAATAATATCCTTGACGCCGTGTTTCGCTAAATTTTATCGAGAAAATGTCAAATTAGGGACGGGATACCTTAATCCTTGTAATCACGAGCCGATATATCGGCTCAAGCCTACCTAAAACCTTTCTAAAATGGGCAAAATAAATGTCACAGAATTGTTACTTCCGAATACATTATAAAGAATTTTGCGGTGATTCGAAAAAAAGAACTCAATATTTTTTTGGATATTTGGTTCGAATATTAGGAGAGTTGTTTTTTTGAGATTTTCGCCGAAGTTTTACTTCCAGAAAAATTATTTCGAAACTAGACATCAATACAAATGTGAGATAAGCGAGTTTTTAGGAAAGTGTTCGGTGCATGCAAAATACTTAAGATTAAAGGTTTATTCGTATCTTGGGCAGTATTTTTTTTGGAAGTGAAATTTAAAAATTTCGATTTTGATTCCGTGAAAAAAATATTTATTATAAAAATTAATGTAATTAATCAAAAAGTGTCACACTGTCACTTGATAACTATATCAACTTAAAAATAATAATAAAAGGTTTATTAATCTGCTTTTATTTGAAAAAAATAGCAATTTTCCTAGAAATTCGTGATTTTTTCATCATTTTTACTTATTTCAAAATAACTTTTGATTGATGATATATAGATCTATCGGATTAAAGTGTGACGTAAGGCAGATACTTGTGCGTTGGTACCCATAAAAACAAAATTGTGAAGACTACGATGGGCACGTGATATGCTACACCTTGGTTTTCCAAATATATTTTCTAGAACTAAAATCAAAATTCTTAGAATTTGAATTAATTGATGCAAAAATATAACTGTTCAACTTCCTATTGCAAAAGTAATTGGAGCTTCAACTACCTTGAGCTTTCTGTAAACAACGTCCAAAGTAGAGCGATATATCGGCTGTGGTGCCTTGGCGGAACTTTTTTTTCTGTGATTCCAGGGGTTAAGGGGTACTGGTCGCTGGTTTTTATGAGCCTTAGGAGCAATATAAATGCGCCAAAATGACCCAGGGTGATAACAGAGTGAACAACCGACTAAATCATCAAAAAAAAAATTTTCGAAATTTTCGCGTTTTTCTGAAGTATTTTTTTAATGAAGTTCAAAAATAACGTTTGCTTAAATTTAACCACTTAAACTCAAAATTATCACCTTGACGTAAAGCCAACTTTCTGATCAGTTGTTACAGTAGCTTTCTTTTGAGCCTACTTACAAAAAAAATTCGAAAAATTTTCTCGTGGGTCCTTAAAAAAATCATATTTCGATTTTAGGTCGAAATCGCAAAATATGCTCGAGTTTATTGTCCGTATTTGTATAAGCTAGCTTAGTAAAAAAAAGAAATGAATTTTATAATTTTTTCCTAGGAGGAGATAGTTTTTCCGACAAATATTGCCAAAAACGGTGGTTTTTCTTACATTCTAGAAAAACTCGAGCGAAATTAGAAAACTGTCGTGTTTATTTTGGTCTACCACTTTTACAACTTATGTCAAAATTTCAGCCAATGGCAACATAAAACCTAGGAGAGATAGTTTTACCATTTTGGCTTGGTCCTCTCGTGTGGCTTATGTGTGGGGGAGTGTATGCATACAAAAAAAGTTTTGGCACATCTTGCACGCAAGCAAAGGCTAGTTCTACAAACTGGCTAATCTCAATAATATCACCGACGCCGTGGTTGGCTATATTTTTATCGAGAAAATAAATTCCAGCGACCAGTACCCCCTTAAAAAGCTCAACCTTAAGGGCTGGTCATGTCTAATTTAATAAAGGGTGATAATTAAGTGTACTAAGAACCTAATCATCAAAAATAAATTCGAATTTTCCCATTTTTTTGATTTTTATTTTTTAAAAGATGAAGTTAAAAAAATAACGTTTGCTCGAATTTGACCACTAAAACTTCAAAATATCGACTTGACGTAAGCCAACTTCCCATCAGTGTTTCACTTGCTATTTTGAGCCTACTTTCGAAAAATCGAAATTTTTCCGAAAATGACCAAAAAAATAATATTTCGAGTTTTAGCTGTGAATTGCAAAAAAGCTTGAGATCATCTCTTACATATGTTCTGAGGAGTACTTGATAAAAATTGACCCATTTTGCAAATATGTCCTCGAAGGAGATAGATTTTGAGTCTGAAATGTAAAAATCGTCGGTTATTTGACGTTCTAGAATTGTTCAATCACCGGATCAAAAAAGCTTGTGATTAAAGTTTAACATACTACCGTTACGTTATCTGTGAAATTTGAGCTCAATTTGATTATACCGTCTGGGAGGAGATAGATTTTGCAGTTGGAAATGTCACCTTGTTACGATACTGTACCTATTGGTGTAATGGTCAAAAATAATTTGTGATGTACTTTTCGCAGATAAGGATAGATCTACAATTGGCATTTTTGGAATTATTGCTCAAGATTCAGATTTTCCTGAAATAGCTCTGCAAAATTGCAAATCAGACATGACCACCCCTTAAGGTGTGTGGTTGTCGCTGATTTTGACAGTTCACGAAGCTATTTTTGGATAAACTAGCAGAGCTGATATCCCAAAAACTTTGTGCATCTTGAAGACAAACTTGTTTTAACCGGTTAACCGGTCGGGTTAAATATTGCGGGGTTGCTGCATGCGGGGTTAAATCCGGAAAATGTATATTTATTATTTATTGAGCATCTCGGACTGCCGACTAAAATGTGAATGTCGCGAAACCTAACTATGTTTTCGGGGTCGATAAAATGTACGTTGGCCAAGAATAGGCGCGAAATAGGCCTAATATAACAAGGGGCTTACCTAACTAAACCAAAACTCTCACGGTGAATTTGTAATTTAACATAATCTGATACTAATCCCACCTACGCCGACCAACCTAGGCTTTTAAAAAGCCTTCCTTAAAATCGCTAAATACGCATTTTTCTCCTGTCAATTTTTTTACCATTTTTTATTATTTTTTTTGTCAGGCTCCAAAAGAAGCCTCACACAATAATGCTTTTTGTGCCTTTCCTCGGAATTTTGCTTTTGGCGGAAAAAAACAAAAAAGTAAAATTTTTGAAATTGGTTCAGTTTTGGGAGGCTCCAGGCAAAAGTTATCTCCTCCACCAGTTTGAGAGATACAGTTTTGTCTCATACTGCATCTGAAAAGCACAGGCCTGTTACATCATTAGAGAGTTTTTTTTTGAAATTGATTTTGCGTTTCTGGGAGCCATGGTCAACTTTTTAATTTTTTAGCCTAAATGTTGAAATGGCTCAGTTTGGGCAGGCTAGGCAAAAAGTATCTCCTCCACCATTTAAGAGATACAGTTTCGACTCATACTGGCCATCTGAAAGCACAAGAACTTGTTTGCTAATCCATTAAAGAGTTTTTTTGAAAGTTTGATTTTGGCGGTCTCTTGGGGGTCATGTCAACTTTTTATTTTGAATTTTTGACAAAATTCTTTAGTAAACCAAAAAAAAATATGACAAAATGCGTCAAAATTTTAATTTTTGTTCGTAATTTCAAACCTTTTAAGGATTTTGGATGCAATTTTTTAACTTCGTTAGCGTCAAAAGAAACCAAATTAGCGCACTTTCAATTTTTAAATCATAATTAATCAATAATTTTTTGTTTTTCGTTTTTTGGCCGCCAAAGCCAAAATCCGAGGAGAGGGCGCTTTTGCCTTATGTGTGAGGCTTCTCTTGAGCCTACACCAAAAAAAAATTAAAAATGGTTGAAAATTGAAGGAGAAAATGCGTATTGAGTGTTTTTTTAGGAGGATTTTCAAAAGCGTAGGTGGGATTGTATCAGACTTCTGTTAAATACAAATCACCGTGAAAAGTTGTTCTCAAGGATTGCAAAAGTTTTTGGGATATCAAGCTCTTGCTAGTTTATCCAAAAATAGCTTCCTTAACTGTCAAAATCTGCGACACCCACCACCCTTTAATGCCTAAAATGACTTGGTACATGGTACACAAACATTCATTTACAGTCAAAACCCACAAAATGTTGAAATATTAAAAATAAATGATAAAAAAAATTGAATAAAATCGGAGCCTCACATGGTGAATTTTTCACCACAAATTTCAAAAAAATCTAAAATTTTTTATTTTTTCAAATTATTTTATCGAATAAAATCGGAAGTTTTTTTTCCCGATTAATTAATGCTTTATTTTCCAAAGACTGGACTTGGACAATAAAATAGTGTTTCAAAATGTAGGTAAAGAAATTGCCTCATACTATTGAAACATTAAAAACTAGTTTTTTCGTAACTCAAAAATTGTTTCTTTCTGATTAAGAATGGTTTGCTTTACATTCAAACTTTAAGGAAATTAATCTCAAATCGACCGAAAAGTAAATGTTAATCTTTTCATTATTGTTAGAAACAAGCCGTAATTGGCGGGAGGCCGATATGAGAAGATAGTATTTAAGGGGAAATATGTTCACTTCCATTTTATTAAAAAAATAAACCCAACTCGGCCGAAGGAGAATTGGGAATTAATATTTCGTATTTTAATTTAAGGGAGAATCAGCTCCAAATCTGCCAAAGTCCGAAAAGAAGGGGATTTTGTTTTTATATAAATTTTTGAAAAATGAGATTTAAAAGAAATTTGTCAAATTTAAAAGGAAATTTTGTAAATTTAATGAAAGATTTTGTTTCAAATATTAAAGGAATTTGTCAACTTTTTCAAAAAATCATGATAATTTTTGATAATATTTGATAATTTTCATTAAAATTTTACAAAATTTAAACATTTTTAAAGTTTTTTTACATTTTAAAAATTGCAAATTTCTAACAATGATAATTTTCTCAAATTTTTCTTTTAGACTTTAAAGATTTGTTTAAAATTTGAAATTCTTTCATCATTGGACAATTTTTTTATTTTAATTTAACAAAAATTATTTTTTTTATAATTTTTATTAATTTTGAAAATTTTAATTATTTCTTAAAAAAATTTGGTCAAATATTTTTAAGAAATTTTGTCAGATTTTCAAGAGATTTGTCAAATTTAAAAAAAATATCAATAATTCTAAAATTTCTAAAAAATTATCCAATTTTGGTGAAGAAAAATTGTCACATTTTGAAGAAAAGTTTTTAAATTTCCAAACAAGTTTTCGACACTTTAAAAAACTTCAAATTAAAAAAAAATGTTTTAGAAAATTTTGTCATATTTTTAATAAAATATTTAAAAAAAATTTCTGAAATACCAAAGAAAATAGTCCAATATTGGAAATGATTTCAACTTTTCAAAAAAGCTTATAAAAAATTTTGAAAGAAAAATTATCCGAATTTAAGAAAATTTTTTCAGATTATTTTTTAAATATTTATAAAATGGTTAAAAATTTTCAATTTTTATTAAATTTTCCAATTTTTTATTAAATTTTCTTGAACAAAATTGTACAATCTCGAATAAAAATTTTCGTTATTTTTTTATTTTTTCTCAAAAAAAAATTTGTAATAAGATTTTTGATTTTGAAAAATTTTAAAAAAAAAATTTATTCATTTTTTAAATTCGAAAATTATTTTTTCAAGGCTTGATAATTTAAAAACTTAAGGAAATTTTACAAATTTTCTGTTTATTAGAGATTTCTTTTTTTTTTTTAATTTTAAAGATAGAAATTTTAAATTTAATAATAAATTACAAATTTAATAATAATTACAAATTAATAATAAATTACAAAATTTTAATAATAAATTTACAAATTTAAAAAAATGTTCCGTTATCAAGAAAACATTGTCAAAATTACAGCCTGAGTTTTTTTAATTTGGCGATTTTTTCTCCAGTCGGCCTAGACAGAGTTTGGCTTGGGAGAAAAAAATCGCCCAAAACACAAAAGCTAAATTGGGCGATTTTTTTTCTCCGGAGAAAAAAATTCGCCCAATTTGCTGGAAAAAAAAATCGCCCAATTTTGCCGGGAGAAAAAAATCGCCCAATTTTGCTGGAACATTGAAAAATCGTTCAGTATTTGAATAAAATATTATTTATTAAATAATTATTTAATTTATTATAAACTGAAAAAAATGAGTGGAAAAATAACTTCGAAAATTGTCGCGAGACAATTCAACCAAAAAAAAATACAACTCTATCTGAAGGAAGATTTGTTTCAACAATACACGGAATATAGCTTGGTTTTTGCGCAAAATATTATTCAAGTTAATTTTTAAGGTTTTATTACTAGGTATTTCATAGTCCAACCCTAAACTTAAGCAATAAATTTAAAAGAAAAATAAAAATAATCACGTTAATGAAGCTATTTAAGGAGGTCGGCAGCGATCGGCTGATTGGAACATTTTATACTTACTAAATTAATTTCGTAAGTCAAATTGACTCGAGTCGATGCCACCTCCTTTAAGTCGTTTTATAAGAACAAAATTTCCAGATGAATTCCGATTACCACGAATCATAAAGACTGGGGAACGTTGCACGTTAGAATAGGCAAAAATTTATAATAATAATTATTATAATATATTTAACATTTTCGTCAACATAGTCAACTTTAAAAGTGTATTATATCAAATGAAATAGTATTTTTCGTGTTTTCTTTTTTTTTTGATATAAATTAACTTTTTGAAACATCATCTCTATTTTGATTATAATTAACTTTAAGAAAAATCGTCTGATTTTTGATATTATAATTAACTTTAGGAAAAATCGATTCTTATTAATATCTTTTGATATAATACACTTTAGAAAAAATCGTCTATTTTCATTTTTGCCGATTAGTCATTTTTCCGAATCGTTTTTTTACAATTTTAACTTCAATTTTCAAAAATTTCAAACGTAAAAAACATTAAATTCAACCTTTATTTGAAACATGATTTGAACTTAATATTTCTAAAATTGAGATAAAAAGTTCTGATACATGCCATAAACGAAAGACAAAAATTATAGGTCACCGAGAAAAACGGCGTTGATAATTTTTATGATTTAAGCAGCGTTTAAATTGAAGAAGCAGTTTCAATTTTAAGCTCGTTATTTTGAGTTGATTTGCTCCAGGTGGCGATCTCGGCAGGCATCTTGATATTTGAGTAGGAAAGAGCTCATTTCCAGAACGTTTATTGATTATCAGGAAGTTCTGGGACAACTTTTGTTGACTGTTCTCTGGCTATTGCGGTTTATTCAAGTACGTTTTTGCATTTTCTTGGCATTATTTCAAAATTAATATGTACTAGTAGTATTTTTTTATGCTTCCACATAATTTTTCGAAAATTTATGTAAAATAAAATATAAATTTGGATTTGAACAACATGTTTTGCGTAATTCACATTGCCTAGAGCTTCACTTGATTCATCATGTCTAGACTCCTCAAGCTCTATCGCAAGACAATTATATTGACGAAAGATGGACTATATCGGACCAAAGATGACTATGTTTTCGAAGATGGGACTATGTTCTCCAAAGATGACTATGTTCTCCAAAAAATGGACTATGTTCTTCGAAAGAGAACTATGTACTCCGAAAATGAAAATATAAACAACGCAAGCGAAGTTAAATATGTTTTTATTTTAATTATATATAATTATATCAAATTACGGGGTCCTCTGGTCATTATTAGCCACTTTTTCAGCAAAAATTTTTAAAAAATCGGCTCAAAACGACTTATTCAATTGCGTTCTTAGATAATTCAAACTAAGCACAAATATTCATGAGAAAAACATTTTTTAAAAAAATAGTCCGAATTTCCAGACCCATTGTTTCAAAAAACTATTTAACAAAACTGATAATTTAAAATATCCAGTAATCTCAAAAAAAATTACAAAAAAAAGATCTGATGAACGGACCTTATTTCTTTACCTTCTATTATTCACTAGATAATTGTACTCAGTTTGAGCTATCAAATAACTCAATCAGGATCAGGATACGTTTTTCAAAAGCCGAATTGTTTAAAAATTTTGTCCAAAAAAGTTGGCTAGAAATGACCAGACGGACCCCGTTAATAGATTTATATTAATAAATAAATGTTTCATTGTTGAACCTTTAAAGAAATAAATCAACAATTAGTGGATTTTTTTCCGGAAAAAAAATGTTCTATTGTTGAACACTTAAGAAATTACTATTTGTCCTGATTGGGGTCGATAGTTGAATGTATAAAAGTTGAAATGTATAAATTTGGATTTTGAACATTGAACAAGCGAAACAAGGAGTTCTAGAGCATAAATTTCAATGGTTTTTTCTGGAAATCAGATTATTAAGGTCGGAATTCTTTCAAAAATAATAATAAAAATAATAATTTTTTTGGCATAACCCAATAAAAATTAAAAATTTTGCTAAAACATTTTGTAAATGTACCCAAATCTGTATTTTCATGATGTCATTGCATTTTAAAATTAATTGGGTTGCCCGCAAAAACATTGCTTTTATGGCTCTTAGAACTCTTTTTCTCGCCTGTTATGTTCAAAATCTTCAAATTTATACATTTCACTTTTTATTACATTTCACTATCGACCCCCTGAGTGGATTCAAATTATTTAAATCAAAATTGGGCGATACTTTTTTCCTTTCCGGAGAAAAAAATCGCCCAAAAAGTCAAACCTGTTACAATGAGTCATATGTTATGCAATTTTGACGGTAATTCAATCTCCCTGGTCTAGGCGACTGGAGAAAAAAAATCGCCCATTTAAAAAAACTCAGGCTGTAGCGAAACAGCTTAATTTTCAAACTTTCTAAAATATTTCCAATAAATTATATAAAAAATTTTAAAGAAAATGTGAATTTAGTGCAAAATTGTAAATTTTATTTTTTAAAATTTCAACAAAAAAATTTAAACATTTTTTAAAATATTTATAAATTTTCTTTAAAATTCGATAATTTTTTTTCAAAATTTTAAAGATTTTAAAAAATTTGAGATTATTTCATAATTGGACAAGTTTCTTTTCAAATTTTTACAAGTATTAAAAATTTTAATATTTTCATTTGAAAAAAATTAAAATTTTTTTAAATATTTCATTTTCAAAAAATTTTGTAAATTTTTTTCTAGATTTGAAAATTTTTAAAGTTCTTTTAAATTTTATAAGAATTGGAAAGTTTTCTCATAATTAGAATATTTTTTTGAAAATTATTCAATTTCTTTAAAATCAACAAAATTTTAGAAAATTTTCAATAATTTCCTTAAAAATGCTCAAAAATTTTCTTTTTTCTAAAAGTTGACTAGTTTATTTTTGAAAATTTTCTAGTTTCAGTTTTTATTTTAAAGAAATTTTTTTTATAGAATTTTTTTTTAAAATTTTTTTGAAGTTTGACAAATTAAGCTGTTTTCCTTATTGGACAATGTTTCTTTGAAACGAAAATTTGAAATCTTTTTTCAAATTTTAAAACTGAGAAATCATCAAGAAATTTGTAAAATTTATTAGCTTTATTTTAAATTATCAATGCTTGAAAGAAAATTTTCGAATTTTTAAATATGAATAACAAAATTGGTTATCTTTATACGGCCCCTCTACCCAGTGCGGAATTTATAATTTTTGATTTGAAGAATATTTTTATCAAAATTGACAAAATTCTTAGGACCACTGCCTTTATCTATATTGCCGAAATGGGACCGTAAAAATACGGTATTAGCCTTTTAGCTCCGAGTGTGATCATTTTCTTAAAATTTGTAAATTGAAATTTTCGGAATGTCTTGGGGCTCGATTAACCCATGGCCTGTCTTAGGGGATCTTAGCGCCCACGCTAAAGTTGCACCGAAATACCGCGTTAACAAAAAAATATCTTAATTTTTCGAGCTTTTTATACATGCCTTTTTCTCAGGGAGAGTTGTTAGAAATTCAAAAATTTCGAAAAAAAAATCAATTTTGTTCACACTTTGAGCCATTCGCCCGAAAGGAAAGCGAACTCCAAATCCAAATGCAACTTGGGCATACACCCTTTATTGAACCCTTCTCCCAGAACGTAATCAATGCACCAAAAAATTTGAACGTTAATTTCCGGTTTTAAATTCAGCTATCATCATGTTTCGTACCTATTATGGGGCATCTTTAGACACCAGGGAGTTAAAATTTCGAATGCCAAAAAACGCCCATTTTTGCCTCCAAATTGACTTTAACACGATGGAAGTACTTAAAATTCCTAGTTTTGAAACTTTGTTTTGCGACCAAAAATCTGAACCAGTAGATTGATAGCCTATAATCGCCAGTCCAAATTGATTTAAAAGAAGAAAATTCGAAACAATTCAGGAATAATAGACCGAAACCGACGAAGTTGCCATTTAAACCACTCTATATTTTCTATGATATTACGCCGAAAATGTGAAATACAAGACATTAGGTTTACCTTTTAAAAAAGTAATCAGTTCAACTGGGTGATGTTATTTTACAGAAAATACGAATTTTTCAAAAAAAAAATTTTCGAATTTTTTCTTGAAAATATATTTTTGTTTTTAAAAAAACAATAGCCAGCTCTTTTTTTCGATTTTTCAATTAGCTTTATTTTTAAAAGACTCGGTACAATTAAAATTAGTAGTATGATCCATTCATGGCAAAATGTGTGATTTTTACACTTTCTAGAAATTAAAACTAGAATTTCAGAACAGTCATTTTCCTAACTGGCTAAGTCTTTGCGCAATTTTGGCTTGCAAGTTTTCAGCTTTCGATTTTTAAGAGCATTTTTAGGATGAAAAAAAATTTATTTATGGACAAAACGACAACGTTTTCACATGGACAAAACGACACGTTTCACATGGGACAAAACGACGAAAAATTTGCCTGTCCATATAGCCAAATACGGACAGTACTGAAAATTTCCAAGCAACGTATACGTTCTTTGAATTTTTGACACGTTAGTCAAAAGAACAATATAGGAAAAATAGTAAACCATTTCCATAATTCATTCATTAAAAACTTTACGTTTTCGACCTTTTTTAGAACCAATTTTCAAAGTTTAATTTGATATGGAAATAAAAAGTAACGAAGAATCAAGATTATAGAAAAAATGCTATCTTTCAAAATTTCGTATTGAGCAAAACGTTTATTGATTTTTATAATTTTGTAATTATTTGCTGAATATAATATTATGGAGGCCAGCTTCTACATAATATCATTTTGCTGATGGCATAAGCATTCATGGCTCAAGCAGCTCGAAAAGTTTTTTTGGTTTAAAAAACGCCAGACTCAACGAGAAATAAGTTGGGAATTTGCTCAAATTTTCGAAATGATTTTAGTTTTCGGACAAGCATTTTGAGCGATGGATAAGTTTTAACGGATTAATATGTCGCCGCACAGGAAAAAGAGAGGCTCAAGAGAGCTTACTGTATAGTGTTACCAAACCAAGACCATTCGTGGTATTTGTTAATTATTGATTCTGTCATTAAAAAAACTTCATTTTTATAGAGTTCAATACAAATGAGAAAAGTTAAAGATGCTAAAAAAACGATTGCTCATTTGAATTCGATTATTGAAATTCTTTAGCGATAATTTTTTGTTGATTTTGTTTTAAATTTTATAAAATTTCAATAGCATAATTGCGCTGACTGAAGTGATATTCGAATTGAGGCTGGCATAAAGATTACAAAATTGCAAAATTCCAAAAAAATTTAGGATTATTTGAAAAATCAAGCTTTTCTTGAGAGATTCAAAGTCAAAATGTATGTTATTAATTTTGCTCAAAATTTCTAAAGATTCAACGGTTGAAATCGATTTCGGAGTTTTGATGAATTTCAAGCAAACAAACTGCTACAGTTTAATGGTATCCTGCCCCCTAATTTGGACAATTCTCGATAAAATATTAGCCAAACAGCGGCCTCGAAGATAGTAATTTCAGATTGGTCTAGTTTGTAAAAACTTAGCCTTCAGCTTTGCGTCAGAAATGGGTCAAACTTTTTTGGATGCTTACACCCCCAGACAATAAGCGAGACAGGGAGACCTAAGCCAAAACGGGAAAATCTATCTCCTCTCATGGTTTTATTTTTGAAATAAAACCTAAATTTTTTAACATAACTTAGAATTAGTAGTCTACTCAAGGGCAGCCCGTTTTGTCGGATAAGTGCTATATTTTTTCTAGAATATGCGATAAACCACCGTTTTTGGACTTTGTTCATCGGAAAATCTATCTCCTTCCTTAGGTTAAATTTACTCAAAATTTTTTTGCAAAAGGTAGCTCAAGACAAATTAAAAACTCCAAGGGAGCCGTTTCTTTCAATTTTCGACCCCAACCTCAATAAAGGAAAGCTGGGAAACTTCTCAAGAGATTATGGGATTACGTCAACCCGATTATTTTTGAAGTTTTAGTGGTCAAATTGACACAAACGTTATTTTGAAACTAATTTTGAGAAAAATTTTGCAATCGAAAAACGCAAAAATTTTTCGAAAAAATTTGTTGTCATTGTGTTGTTTTATGCGTTCAAAATATAAACAAATTGATTTGGTGCATTTTTTTGACATAATACTGCAGAAAATGTAGGAGCAAGGATACCCTTACCCGTGTGAGCACAGGAGCCTATATATCGATCATTATGCCTGGGTTAACTTTTAAAAACTTATTCCCTATTCTTTTTAACAGACCAAATAAGTTTTTAAAGTGACCCAGGCATAATGATTCGATATAGCTTGAGGCATACTTTAAAATCATCTAAAAAAACGGCAAAAAAGCACTGTATAATTGTCTCGTACGAATTACATCATAAAAAATTTTTGCGGCGATTCCCAAATAATAGATTATTTTTGTTTAGCAAATGTTGTTCAAATATCCCGGGTTGATTTTTTTGAGATTTTTTTCTGGATTTTGTACTTCTAAATAAAAACAAAAATGCGACCTTATTAAGTCGAATTCAAAACTTTTGAAAAATAGCCCCAGTTTTTAGGAAAGTGTTTTGTGCCATAAGTGACAACCCAAAACAAAGATTAATTGGTATACAGAACATATATTTTTTTCAGAAGTGAATATTTCAAAAATTTTAAGAATTTCACGAAAATTATTTTGAATTTATTAAAAAAAAATAATTTAAGCAATTTATAAATTGTCCACCAAAAGTCACTTGATAGTATATCGACCCAGGAAATAATATCAGAAGTTGTACTTTAATCTGCTATTTATAGGGCAAAAATAACTATTTTTTATGAAAAATTGTGATTTTTTTCAATCAAAATTTAGACCTATTTAAAAATAATTTTTGATTGATCATATATTAGATCAAATTTCCGGAAAAACGCATGACGCTAGGTCAGATCCATGTGCATCGATCCGATAGACCAAAATTAATTGTGAACACCACTGGCTGAGCTTGTATCACGTATATGCTATACCTTGCTCTTATCAGTAAATTTTTAAGGAACTAAAAATTAAAATTCTAGAATATCAAATGTCGGGATGCAAAACAATATTATGTTTGAACTTCCTTATGCAAAAAAAATTTGGAAACTCCAACATACCTTAGGCTTTTGTAATCAGCATTGAAAAATGCCTATATATAAGGCTCTGGGCCTTGGCGGCATACTTTTTTTCGTTCTCACAGGGGTTAAGGGGGTTGTATAGCAGTCCATATCTAATTGAACTGGAAGTTGCTCGTTCAACTGTAATTTCAAAGATTTTCTGATCTCAACTAGCACTGTCTTAGTTATATGAATTCTTAGAAAAATTGTGAAAAAAAAATCCAAAATTTTCCAAAAAATATAGAAATTTTTTATTCTAAGCGTCTAAAATTTGAGAAAAGGTTTTTTGCTTCTTGCGCGAGAAACGTAAATAAATTGGCCATAGTTATAATTCCCGTTTCCAGAAACATGATAGTGCGGAATCTTTTTTGATACCACTTGAAATTTTGATACCGATGACCTTGAGCTAGGGTCAGTACCGGGAGATTTATATGCAAAACTTAAACCCCTTCAAGCCACTAATTCTTTGAGTTTATTGATGGTTAAACTTTCTCAAAAATGATCGACCATGGAAAATTTTTTTGGAGTCCTTCCTAAGGTGCTTTAAAGGGTTGAATGTATATTCATTTTATGTTGCTTATTGACACGGATCGCGCCACAAAAACATTTTAGACTATAATAAAAATTTTTTTTCGCGTCATTTTTGGAAGGAATTTGGATGAAAAATGCTTTAGGCGAAACGACCGAAAACGCAACATTGATATAGGCCAACATCTCGTGCGTGCCAATTTTATTGTATTTTTTCGACCTAAAATATTATATTTGCTATCGATAAGCTAATTTTAGGATTGAGCAGGGCATTCAGCACCTACATTTATAAAAATCGTTTCAATTTAAACAACTAAAATGCCATTATACATATAAAAACGTTTCGAAATTTTTTTTTTTTCAAAAAAATTTTTTCTCCAAAAAATTCTTCTGCACAAGTGATTATCACCATTCGTCAATAAACTAATTAGTTTAAAAGTCGATTTTCGGCCCAGGTACTTGACCCTACCTTGAGCCAAAAAAAAATTTTCAAAACTGTTATTCCTGGGAGTTCAGGCCAGAAATTTAAAACGTCGGGCGGATTACCATTCTTTTCTAAATTGCCTCGGAAAATGTTTCTGTATGCATACAAATAAATTCATAAAATACAACGAAAAAAAAAATAGGACTTTTACTGGCAAAAATGCCCAAAAACGACACTTTTTCGTTATTTTTGACACACTGTTAGGGTTGAAATGATGAAAAAACGACGATACAGTTTTTGTTATAAAATATACATTATCTGTTGAGAAAATCTGGTTTTTGAAAAAAAGGCGAAAAAAATACGACTTTCAAAAAAAATTTTTGCTTCGCTGTCAACTTAATTTACCGAGTTGGTCGAACAGGCTATGAAAAAAAGTTAGAAGGTAAAATGTTGTTCCAAGATTACGAACTACTATTCCTTTTATAAGATTGTTATGAAGGAATAAAAAGTTATGAGCCTTTCGAAAAAAGCTTTCCAGCTATACAAACCCCTTAAGCAAACATTTCCTACCGATAATTACCAAAAAATTAACAATAAATAACAAAATGAGGATTTTCGAATCTGTCTGATTGAAGAATAAATCAAAGGTATTTCTGACATACAAGATATAGCAGAATTTCATTACGCCAGTCAAAAAACACTTTTTAGAAAATTATTATACTATATATGTTAGCAAAATAAACTTATTTACAAGGAACAGCCGATATCCTCTGGCCAAATAATAAATCTGTTTCATTAAAAATAATTTGAGCACATAAATTTATTTTCTATTAAGAATAATCATGGGTCGGGATTTTCAGAATTTCAACGCGTGAAAGTTATTCGAAAACAAAACCTTAGTCCTTTAAACCAATATAATTTATATTTGGCGATGTCTAGGTTACTCTATTTTTTATAATTAAGGTAATTTATTTCACGCATTAGTAAACTTTTTGCCGTGAGAGGCCATATTCAATGTTTTCTTGGACTCT
>SCLH01001729.1:5008-33619 GCA_004367855.1 Oikopleura vanhoeffeni
TATTTTGAGAGAGTTTAACATTTTCAAAGCCGATTAATCGGTTCGGAGCTTCCAAGGGTTAACATATCCTTTTCCCGACGGAAATCCATCTCAAAAACATTCACTATCTCTATAGCGCGTGTTCGAAAACCTACTAATGTTGTCTTACTGATTGTCTTGAGTATGATCATAGGCAAGAATGTTTGATATTGGGACCGCTCAATTTGATTGGTGTGTAATCACTCAAGCAATCACTAAGACAACATCAGTGGGATTCGAACACGCGCTATGGAGATAGTAAACGTTTTTGAGATGGAGTTCCGTTGGGAAAAAGATAAACTCAGTTATGTTTAAAAAATAAAAATGTAAAAGTTTTCAATAATGAACACTTTCATTGAGGATAAAAAATCAATTTCCACATTTTTTTTCTTTCATATATTGCTCTGAAAAAATGTACCAATCTGCCGGACTCAGCCACCTCCTTAAGTTTATTGTACTGATAACGGGGCCCTCTGGTCGTATTTTGCCCTTTTTCAGCCACAATTTTTATATGTTTTGGTTTTGAAAACGACTTATCCGATTAAGTTTTTAGATAGGTTAAACTGAGCAAAAATATTTAGTGAATAATGAACTGGACAGAATCGGACCATATCTATTTTTTTAGGATTACTGATTTTTATAAATGTCCGTTTTTACAAAAAAAACGGAAATAAAGGCCGTATTCCGACCTTTTTTTCAATTTATTTTTCTTTAAATATTGAGCTCAGTTTTAGCTATCTAAGAACTCAATCGAATGAGTCGTTTTTAAAAAAACGAATTATATAAAAATGCTGACTGAAAAGTTCCATAAAACGACCAGAGGGCCTAGTAGTTGGTGTAACCAAAATTAAATTAATATTTTAAACATTTTAAAGGGGAATTTTTCCTGTGAAAAAGTTAATTTCATTTCCTCTAAGCGAAGTAATTCCAAGAAAAACATACAAAAATGCAACAACCAACGATACGATGGTCAATAATTATAATTGGATTGAAATCAATTCAATTAATCAACTAGATCCTGCTCGTGAGGGTTTAAATTATGAAAAAATTGTTAGTTTTCTCGATTTAATGAAATAATTTCATGATTATTACAATAAAAAGATAAATATGGTATAAAAATATCACTTAAAGCATGATTTTCACAAATTTCATATTTTTCAAAACATATCATTTCATCCATACAAATTCGAAATAATAAGTTTTGAAATTTCACTCCCGAAGAAATATTTTTGAAACTTATAAATTTGAACCTATTATCCAAAAAATTTTTAGGTGATATGTTTGAAAGAGAAGTTTCTGCGATCATTTTTTCTATCATTTTTGGCTGTTTTAAAGTGGCTTAAGCTTTTCAAAAGGCTCTATGCCTCGGAAGGTTAACCAACGAATGAAGTATTTGCAAAGTTATTGATCAACTATTTTGAAACTAGATGTTTGTGCATTTTTGATTTTTTACTGTATCACATTACTTATTTTTGAATCTTCGGTTATACGCTTAACTTAAAACGTCTGGTCACGCGTGACCAGAAGTCAATATGGGTCCGTCAATAGTCTGTCATTTTGAGAGTTAATTCGTCAACTCATTAATATTTTAAAATTAAATCAGTGCAGAGTTTCACGGCTTAATTTTGGCTTAATTAGTCTTTAGTGCCTCGAATATATGTTGAGCCGTGAGATATTATTTTCAGTCGCACAATTTTTTTTTCTGCGTCGTTCTAGAATAAACTGACAAAAAAAATATATTTGAATTCAGCACAAAAAAAAGTTCATAAAATGTTGGAAAATGGTCGATTTTGATTAGTTCAAATTTCGATCAATGAGAATCTCGATGTTAGACCAATTTTATTTCTCTCATTTTATTTTCAAAAGTAGCAGAAAAACAAATTATCGCGAGTGGTAATAATATCTGAGGGCTTAACATATATTTGAGGCGCTAGAGACTTTTGAGCAAAATTAACTAATTTTGGCCGTTTTTGAAGATTTCAAACGTCTAAAAAAGGCATTTCCTAATTAAAAACATATGACAAAAATATATAATTGAATTCAACACAAATTAAGGATTTATAAAATGTTGCTAAATGATCGAATCTCATTGCTTCAAATTTCGACCAATGAGAATCTCGATGACGTCCCACTTTTATTTTTCTCATTTTATTCTAGAAAGATGCAGAAAAAAAAATTATTGCGAACGAAAATAATAACTCACGGCTCAACATATATATGAGGCGCTAGAGCGAAAATAAAGTTTAAATATAAGATTTGGCCACCCTGCGGTCAAAATTAAACAATTTCATAATAAAATTGTATGTTCATTATCGAATTTCGCACCCACAGAGCTTTATTCCGACGTTCTAGCTTGTAAAAATAACCTGGATCTGACTGCGGACACGCTAACCTAAGTTTTATTTATTTGTTTGTCTTTTTGTTAGAATTTGCTTGAAGTGCTCCAAAAGACACGATTTGAATACAATCGGAATTGCAAATATTTTAATAGAATTGAAAAAAAAAAAGTTTGTTCATTCAAAAAATGTCTCAGACAATCGACGAATCAGTGTGCGGTTTCTGATTGTGTCGATATAATGTGTACGATTCATACAATCAAAATATGTTTGGATTGCAAGGCGGCAGCATTGACAACTCAAAGAGTTTGTGCAAATAAAATACCGAGCCGTAAAAGAACTATTTGAATCGTTACCCGACCCCTCGTTTAGTGTTATTACTGCCAAAAACTGTGTAAAATAAAGTTTGATTTTTACAAGATGTTAAACAAAATATTATGGAATTATATTCTTTAGGACCCGATTTTGAGAGCTTGATTTACTTAATGTTTTAGAAAAAATGATACCATAAAACTTCATGNTTTTTCGATAATTATAAAACTTTATTGACAAAAGATTTGAAGTTACGAAAATTTTTAATGCAGTCCCAAGATCTAATCACCCCGCTGTTTTGCCGAAGTGTTCAACCATGAGGTGGTGTACAATAAAATATTTTATAAGTTGTGCCTTGAAAATGGGTTTGAAATCTCCTAAAAACTACCAAAAATGCACCAGTATTAATTTAGCAAACACTATTTACTTAAAAACAGACCTACTGAATAAATAAACTGAAGTTATTTCTAAATTACTAATAAGTTGACTAACTTACCACATAAAATACTATTTTATATAATTTTAAATTTTGAAGATTAAAAAACGCCAATTTTTAATGTAAAATGGTTCATTGTAAATGGTGTTTTATAAAAAAATTTTGCTTAACTTTTTTTGATTATTTTCAAATTGTAGTACTTGAAAAAATATTATGTTGAGTAAAAATATTTTTAAAAAAATGACAGCTAGTGCTAAAAAATGAGAAGCCGTCTTTAAAATTGCATTTGTAATTTGAATTTCGAAAAATAATTCAAGAAAAATTTCAAGCTTAAACATAGCCTATGTTACATAAATGGCAAAAATGGCTTTTAATTTTGAGCAGTAGCTGATAAAGTTTTCATGCTGGTACATAATAGATGTAGCAGCATGATATCAGCTCACAAATTATTCTTTCTGTTTTTGTCAGTACTTAAATGACCTTTAAAAAACTAATATAATTTATTCTATTTTATCGTTTGTTTAACTTCTCAGAATCAGCAGTAAAAAAGGTCAGGCCATATCATAAAAATTATATACTGTTTCCGTTTCGTCATAAAAGTACTAATATTTTCATATAAAATTTTTCCTAACAGCCAGAGTGTAAATATGCTTTTATTAGGCACCCATAAACGATAAAATACTCAGTATTTCTAAAAATAAATTTAAATTCGATCCTTGAGATATAAGTACTGTTATAACGAAATGGGAAAAAAACATTTTTATGATATGGCTATTGGTCATCTTTAGGGCCATTTTGTCTGGAAATTAAAGTCAAAATGAAGTGGGTAAATAGTTTTCAGTAAATACATACGTAGATAGGAAGACCTGACGCGGTTATTTACGTTCACTTGTCGCGACGAGTGAACGTAAATAAACGCGTCAGGTCTTCCTACGACGCGTCGGTTTACTCATTTACGAGAAGAGGGCCCACTTTAAGTAAATCAAGCCAAAAGTTTAGTATGATAATATCATAATGATATACTGAAAAAGAGCCCTCTTCCCTGATTTTAGGTATGTATTTATTTAAAAAAAAACTAATAGTTGATAAGCTTTCGATTTATTACAATCACTTCCAATCAGAATTTTTCGTACTGATAAACGATGCATAAATTTCTTCTTTAGGAACAGTTTTTTTTTATTATTTTTGAGAATTATTTCTCCTTTAGTTGTCCGCACAAGTCTTTCCAAAATAAAGCATTTAATTGTCGGAACAAAGGAGATTTCCAGGCCCCCTAGTTTTACGTTCGCCTTTGATCAATAAGGACGCTGAAAATAAGGTCGTTGACCAATAAGAGCATTAAAACTAGGGTCAAACGCGAAGGCAAAACTAGGGGCTTAAAGATACCTTTTTGCGTATGACGTGACTAGAAGCTAGTCACACAAAAACCAAGAAGTTGATATATCTGATAAGTAGGCTCACTGTATAAGTTTTAACGATTTTTTTTATCTAAAATATAACTTCATGATGACGAGAAATAACAAAAATAAAATCAGTATTTTAAATGTAAACTTGGAGCATTTTTTGAATGCCTCAAATTTTTTTAAAGAAATTAAATAACTTTAAATTTCAACAAACTTTTATTGTCAACAAATTTATAAAAACCTACTTATAATCGTGATTTTTTGTCATTTTAACTAAATCGCTCAAAATTTTATCGCAAAATTTTACAGAATGTTAGAAGTGGACGATTTATCCGGTGAGCGTTCTTATTAAATATGTTTGGAAAATCACCCAATTTCCTTTAGGTTCATCGAGGCGACTTTCTAACCCTGCAACTTTTCTACGGAGATCCTCATTTTCCCGACTTTGTTTTTGTCGGTCTTTTGACATTTTTTCATTTTGAGAACGTAACATTTGCAATTCCTTTTCTACCTCTGGATTAGCTTCCTCTACAAACGCTGGATTATTCTGCGTTTCTTTTTGAGCTTTTTCAAAGGCCTTTCTTTCGCTTTGAAGCTGGAGCTCTTCTGCCTGTAATCTCTCTTCTCTAGCCTGAAGTTGTTTTTTCTCATTTTCAAGTTCGGCATTTTTTGCCTTCCCACCAAAACAGGGGAGACCCATTTTTATTTTTTTTCAGTAGCAAAATACAGATGGGATGATAAAATTTTTATGTCCCTAACTTTTTTGTGGGCATAAAAAATATATGCAGCTCTACGTTATTCTAATGCAATGGGGAAAGTTAATGATTAAGCCAAAACGAATATGAACATCATAACTCAAAACTAGTTTAAATATTTAACTCATTTGAAATTACGATGAGACATTATGTGATGGAGTTAAATAAATTTAAATGACATTTTGAAAATCAAGAAAGAAAGTTTATTTATAGTTTGGTGAAGCAAAAATCAATTCCATCTGATGGTCCAACTTTAAAAAAACAAAAAAAAATATTGTGAATGGAAATAATATCTCACGGCCAGAAATATCGAAAATGATCCCTACTGCGCCTTTTACACCACGCGTCATAACTTTGAGAAAGTGACCGATGAAATAGCGGGATTCTTGAATTAAGTCGACAATCGAGTATTCTGATTGAACACTTGCTCATAGTTATGACGCGTGGTGTAAAAGGCGCAGTAGGGATCATTTTCGACATATTCGAGGCGCTATTGACTATTTTTTAATTTTCAGACCGAAAACACACAAACCTTGATAATAATGATATATTAAAATATATATTTTCGAAATCACCGATAAAAATTTAGTTTAAGCAATGGTCAATTTCCTGGATTTTGATTGGTTCAAATTTGAACCAATTAGAATTCAGCTTTCTAAATTTAATTTTCAAAAATCCAGCTCATTTTCGTCATGAGCGTAAAATGCAGTTTTCGAAAATGTTCAATCTTGTTATCGACTCGCTCACGAACTCTTCAGCTCTTTATTTATAGGGGGGTCGAATGTGTAACTTAAGATCGAGGGAATAGAATCTATTCAATAGATACATTTTGATTCAGAATTTAATTTCTGTAAAAATTAAAAAAAATAAATAAAAAAAAGGGCACACAAAAAAGTGTGTTCAAAAATAGTACCGGAACTCATTTCCTTCTTCTCTTTTTCTATAAAACTGAGGCCTGGGAGGGCACATACGCAAAAATAGTGACAAATTCACCAGAAAAACTGTTTCGCTTTGTTTTTTATTCCCGCCACCCGCAAAACGGGGTGGTGCCACTATAGAGCAATATGTCTCCGAATAACCCGCCTATCTTGCTATATGGATCAACGGCCCTCAGAGTATAAATCCTAACTATTTGAATGATACAAACAACGCAAGATATTAGCACCCAATCAAAACCGTGAAAATAGGAAAAGGCCGATTTCATTGGTCAGATTAAGAAAGAATCAACCAATCAAATGCTCAGATTTCGCATTTTTGAAATAGTTAGGATTTATACTCTGAGGGCCGTTGATCCATATAAAAAGATTGTGAATGGACTAATAAGTCAACTGTGAGCCTCTTAATCTTGAGAGCAAACAAGACCCCTAAAATAAGCTTAGAAATACAGCATGTCAGATTTTTGCTCCCATTCTTAGTTTTTGCTCAAGCTGACCTCCGCCAATCAATATGATTGAATTTACAAACAAGTAGGTGTTTGCCAAATTTAAACGTTTTGATTGGCGGAGATAAGCTTTAGCAAAAACTAAGAATGGGAGCAAAAATGTCACATGCTGTATGTTTTTTTTGATGATGCTAAAGCAAAATCTAAGTTTTACTCCAAAACTCACCTAGGTGATCTGCGCGCGTTTTGCCTGTTTAATTTGAGCCTGAAATCATCGTTTGAACTTGAAAATCACGGCAAAGATACATTTTAAAAAAAATAATTCCATCTTTTTTAGAAGCTCATTTTTGATTGGACAGGCGATCCGTGACCTTTTTTGTTGGTTTCATAATAATTCATTTGTTCGTATAACTTTTTAAAGCTAAAATATACAGTGCATGAAAGTGAATAGTTTTCGAATAGTTCTCAAAATTTTTAAGAGTGTGCATTTCATTTTCATTCATACGTATGATCATACTAGTACCCTCCTAGCCACTCATGAGGCCGCTTTTTAGCCCACATCTCTCAGATTAAGCAAAAGGTATTAAAGGAATATTATATACTGTATATATCATATATCAGTCTAATATTAAATATCTGACTAAATTTTCTACAAGATGGCTTAAAAACATCGATACCCATTTTTGAGTTTTGAAATTGCTTATTTCAAATCGTCAGAGGGAAAAATCATTTGGTCGAACGATTTGAATGTTCTGGTAATTTTATATTGAACCCCCCCCCCATTTTTAGCGTTTTAGCGACGACCACCTCCTAAATAACGAGGTTCCTTTGAATAGGGAGGTTATCCTGAATAAGGAGGTTCCCATCGGCATTATTTACCTTGAGATAAAAGAAACTTTTATCTGCGATAATATTATTTTATTATATTTGCATGAAGTAAAACATGAACTTTTGGATTAAATGGAATATTTTATGTTGTTCTATGATCAGTAGAACCAGGTTCTAAGAGCCTGCTAAGTTGAGCCTTTCAGTTCTAGATAAAAAACGGAGCAGTGTTTCGGTGTCCGGTATTTCTCTGACCTGGAATACAAAAAACTATTGATTTTGAGGTAATTGAATTACCGTAATTCAGGGTGATAATGTTTTCAGATTTCGAATTTGTCTAAAAAAATTTGTTTGCTCCTAATCTATAAAAAATTACAATTAAAAAACACCTCTCATTCTTAAAAGCCTATTTTGAAGCAACTTCAGAATGAAATTTAAAATCATTTTTAAAAATCGACCGGCGCTCAATACTTGTTCTCCAACAAATTGAAAATTATTGAATTTTATTAGACCAAATGGTAAGCCAAATGGTAAACCCTTGCTCACACTTTTGATAATCTTGATCGAATACTAGCTTAGCCGAATACTTCCTCGACCTAGATTATCAAAAGTGTGAACAAGGGGATATATTGAATTTTAAAGTCAGCATAAAAAGTCATTGAAACTTTTATCGAAATGAACGATCCTGATTAGTTTTAATTTCAATCAATCACAATCAGGCGATCTTTCAACTTTATTTTGAGCCTAGTACAGAATTATTTAGAAGCCGATTTGTGCAAAATTAATAGTTGTAAAATTGTATTGAAGGCAATGGCAAAACGTAAGTGTAACAAGAGAAATTCGCTTATGGGGGTGATGGGTGTAAAATGTCGGAAAATTTAAAAATCAGATTATTTCTGGTGTTTTTCATTAATTTTGATTTTCATCCATCGTAGCTTTTGTCAGTGCGTTTCGATTTCCAGGATCCCAAAATTGGCAATACTAAAATAATTATTAAACTACGTTCTAAAAAATGATCTAGAATAAATTTTAAATTTTACTGATAAACTTACTGATAAGGGATCGTCAAGTGTGAAAGATAAAAATTTTGCACCCATTGTTTCAGAATTTGGGAAAACGTAAAGTTTGATAATCTGTAAAATGTTACAAATGTAAATAATGCAAACAATAGAAGTTGTCGCTATCAAGAATGAACGAATGTCACCAGCAGTCTAAAGATATAATTTGGTTAAAGGTGTTTAGAGAAAAAGAGTTCAAGGAAGAAATTATTTTGAAGAAACGGGCAACAAGCATTCTAGAAGCTAATTAAAAAATAGAAGTTGCCTGTCAAATGTGAAAATAAATGAAATAACGTAAAAAGTATAATAACAGAGGATATCTTAATTAAAAAAACGTCATTTTCATCCTTTTATGCTCTCTAGCGCTAGGTCTCGATGTAAAAATATTTCACGAGTCAATTATGACTAGAAATTGTCTGAAATTTTCAAAACCATAAATCTTTTGGGTTTTTAACGTTAATAGTTTTTTTTTGAAAATTACGACCAAAGACAAAAATGGAGTCGTTGTCTTTCGTACCCAAATTTGGTCTTTTATTTTTTATTAAGACCAATTAGGGCACGCTCGTCACGAGCGGCTAGTGCTCTTCGATTTTTGGCCCATGGGTTCAGCGATAAAATAAAATTAATTTGAAAATTTTCTGAGTTTTCACGACTTGAGTTATGAGAAAACACATTACCATTTGTACAGGAAAAAGTCTTTATGCTTTTTGCTAATTAATTTGGACATGGAAAATTACGTAAAATAAAGAACAAAAATTTTCAGACAAAATCAAATGCGTTGTTTTCTTTTCAACTTTAAAGTTTTTTGAATATTGATTACGGGGCTTCCTGGACATTTTTGCCAATTTTTTTATATAATTACTTACTACTTTTGAAAACGACTTATCCGATAAAGTTCTTAGAAAGCTCAAACTGAGCACAAATATCTAGCGAATAATAAAATAAATGTGTCCGAATCGGACCATTTTTCATTTTTTACTGAGATTACTGAAAATTATTAGTTGGTAAAATTGGAAACAATGGTCTGATTTGGACTTTTTTTTCAATTTATTTTTTTCTAAATATTTGTGCTCAGTTTGAGCTATCTAAAAACTTAATCGGATTAGTCGTTTTCAAACGCCTAATTATATAAAAAATGTTGGGTAAAAAGTGGCAAAAATGCCCAAGAGGCCCCTTAATCGACATAGTTTATCAAATAAATTTTTTCTTACCGGTGCTTTGCATAATAGGTCGATATTGTCTCCAAATGTTCCAAAATTCACAGAACACATAAATTCCTCCATAACTTCAACTCTACCAAACATTATACTCAAGTATCCCATGTAATAATAAAAAACTGTAATAGCGATACAGATTGAAACATTCATAATCAATCTTATCAAATAAAACTTCCAAAGTTGATGGCCGCCCATATTTTTTTCGTTTGACCAGAGTTTCACGAGACAAAATAAAGCGCCAGCACTAAATGGCTCCTTTTTCGCCAACATTTGCTCGATTCTACTTTCATGAACTCCCTTTAAAACGGTGACTCGTTGCATTGACTGTAAAGGTGTGGAAGTTGAAGCTTACTTTATTTATTTAAGAAGTATCTTTGCAACTTTCAAAAAGCCTTCATTTTTTTTTAAAATGAGCAACGTAAAAATTAAAAAAATGTAACACTTCCTATAATTAAAAAATACAGGGGTGGCCCGATATCGCCGAAAGTTTGTTGCCAAAAAAGTTTGTTGGGCACTTTCGGAGTTATTGACACTTTCGACGATAATGGTACAGAAATAAAATTAACGGTTAAAAATGAAAAACGCGTGGGCGTTCGGAATGATGTCATAATTTGAAAAATTTTTCGATTTTCTAAGGAGCTTCAGATTAAGTAAAATACCAAAATGTGAAGAATTACGAACTCCACCAAACATACTAGTACAATAAAATTTAAAAAAAAATTGTAAAACTTGATCAAGAAATATGACGTCATTCATGACACACTCAACGAAATTTGTGATAAAAACTTCAAACGAACAAACTTGTTAAAGAAAAAATCTCAAAATCAGAAAATTTTAGTCAAAAAACTCAGAGAGAAATTATCTGCTAACGGATTTCTGCATCCCACAGTCAATGAAAAACTCTATGACCAAATATTTTCGATTATTCACCGGATGTCCGGTTATACCGGAAATTGACCGGTAAAAGTTTAAAAAGACCATTCTTGGAACACCGGACATCTTTCGAAGCCAATTTTTCGACAATAAGTACGACATTTCGTGCCAAAACTTTTTGCTGAACATTTTTTGTAATTTGACACTTCTCAAGGAGTCAAATAACAGTTTCTTATCTTTAAAGTCAAGAGTCTTGTGGACCTGAAAGTATACTCTCCTGGGAAGTTTTTCAAACTTAAATGTTTGAAATGAAAAAAATTGTCATATGACACCTCTAAAGCGGTCAAATTACACTTTTTCGCAAATTAAAAAAAAATAAGCAAAAATTTTTGGCACAAAAAGATACCTAATGAATAATAAATTGAAAATTGCAAACATTTCGCTGAAACGTCAAAAATTCACACTTTCCTGAATAAATGGAATCGATGGTAAATGTGCAAAATTTTTGTAACATAAAAGAGAAAATAAATCGCGATCAGTCAAACATTTCTGTCTTGGCTTTTCTAATTTCGGTCTATTGATGACTCTTCTTGCACCAGATTCAACGCATTCTAATAAATGACATCCTTTTTCTTCGTCACCTGCTTCTGACTCCAATTCAAGATCAAATTCATCATTTAGTTCCTGATAGAGATACACAATAATGCGCTTCAATTTTTACTAATCTACAGGGTGTCACATTTTTGCGCAATAAAAACGTTTAAATTTGGCAACCACCTACATGTTTGCCAAATTTAAAACTTTTGATTGGCGGATAGTAAATTGTGCAAAAATTAAGAACTGGAGCAAAAATGCGACATGATGTATATAATATACAGTATATTCTAATTTAGTTGAAAATATACAGCGTGAGTACTTTCGAATTCTCCTCTTTTTTTTACCCAGGCGGCTAGATAGCCAAAATTGCCTATAATTTGCTTACAATTTTGGCCGTCTGGGTGAAAAAGTGGAGAATTCGAAAAAACTCACGCTGTACCGATAACAATTGTTCTTATCATAAAATATTCTTAGTTTGATTCTGATTTATCAAAATCTGACATGTTGAAGTTAACTTAAGGGCCTTAACCCTAAACCCCCTTAAAACTTAATCTTGAATAAATTTCAGAGATTTTTTTGTGGACACTATTAAATGTAGCTAGAAATTAGCTTGAATTATAATCCATATGATATTTTATATATAATATAATATGGACCATATCGAGAAGTATATCAAAATTACCATCGCCTAAAAATATGAACATGTATTTATAACAAAGAATATTGCAATTTTTCAAAAATATAATGTATCGTTTCCTGAGTGGTTGGTTCTTTCTCGGGACTTAGGCAGAAATCATCACTAGTTATTTTTTTGTACACGGAATCTTGATTGAACATCAGGGAGTCTTGATCAAAAGAAGTTGCTAGCTGAATTTTGTCACCTCCATAAAGACCTTCTTTTGCAACATTTGATAAATTAAACTTAATAATGTCGATAAGATCTGCCATATATTTGAGGTAGCTCTGCAAAGTTCCACCAACTTGGTGATCCCAGTAAAATCGAGGAATTAAGAAGAGCAATCCAAAAAGTAGTAAGTATTTTGGTAGGAAGTCAATTGTTTCACGACTATCAACAAGATCCATTTCAAACCAGTTCACATCTAAATATAAAATTTGACATAAAAAACTTTAAATGAAAAAAAAATTCAAATCATATAGATCTTCACCCCGTGTGCAATCGGGAAACCAGATTTAAATGATACTAAATGCGGTGACTGGCTGCCCAGAAAAATATATCAGCAGTTTCAGCCAATCATATAAGCCAGAATGGAGGCAAAGCTTGGTGATTGGCTCATTCTCATCGCATCATTCAGTTGATATTTAAATCGGGCTTCCTAACCACACATGGGGTGGAGATCCATATACTTTTGTCAACCAAAGACACTCATGAGTCATGACAATCATTAAATTTTATTAATACATTCTAATTTTCATCATTTTTTCAAGATCAGAATTGACTTCGGTTGAAAAATATGAGACTATCCACATTTTCTGAAAATTCTCGAATGAATTATTTCTATCAGCATATTTTTAGTCAAAAAAATAGACTGACGGAGTCCGTCAGACGGACGCTGAAAATAATCAAACTATGAATTTTATAATTTATTTTTACTTTTTTCCTTTTTTTGAAACTTTACCCGTTTATCGCATATTCTAGAAAAAATATAGTACTTATCGACAAAAGCGCTGCTCCAAAGTTTTAAATACTAATTATACAGGTTATGTTAAAATTTTATTTCAAAATAAAACTCAGAGGAGATAGATTTTCCGTTTTGGCGTTAGGTCTCACTGCTCGCTTATGTGTCTGGGAGTGTATGCATGCAAAAAAATCTGACACATGTTTTACGCAATATGAAGGCTAGTTCTACAAACTGGTTAATCTAAATAATATCCTTGAAGCCGTGATTGGCTAATATTTTATCGAGAATATGTCAAATTAGGGACCGGGATACCCTTAAATGTTAAATAACCGCTTTCTATGTTGCATGTCTCAAGGGGCACTTTTTACCTAATTTGAAAGACACTTTTATAAGCTATTGCCTTCAAATTTTCAGGTTTTTATAGAAAATAATTTGAGCAGTTTTATTGCTTTTTATTTTGAGGCCTTTGTATTCAATTGGTCAAAAATTAGAACAATTTTAGAAAAAACTTTACTTTATAGATGTTACCAGAAACAAAAATTGTACTCACGTCCTGCCGAGGCGTTTCTATCTTTTGTTATGTGAGCTTCTGCCATCCAGCAGTATTGATTAACAAAAGTGAAAACTGAAGACTCAAATCTTCTTTCATCTGCACTGGCTTTTGTGGGGATGCAAACGATCATTTCTTGGATTGCACCTTGTAGCATAAAAACAGCACTTGTTCCAAGCAAACCATAAACACCTAAATATAAATATGTTGTTATAAAATAAATCATGATTCATAAATTTTAGCTTTAAGACCATGGAAAACAAGATTCTGCGTCCTTTTTGAAGATTTGTCAGCTGTTCTATTAATTTACTCTATTAAATTTGGTATTTTTGAGTGAAGATACTTGATTTTGGTGCGCTATCAGACAAACAACAGTAAAATTAAAAAGTTTTGCTCGAGAATTTTTCATAAAACCTTTCTTGTGGCTGAGTAAAATAAAAGAAATTCTATTAGAAATATGTGTTTTTGAGCAATCAGGGATGAAATTTTGGCTCGAGTATCTGTAGATAAGAGAAATGTAATATTGATTACCAAGAATAATAAAAATTGGTTCATATATAAATTGGTCCTTCTGAAGTTTTTTAGCACTTTTCTAAAGCTCATATGTGTGGTCAAAAAACCACAATGGTTAAATCATTATGTTTCATCGTCACCTTTTGTCTCAGTTAATGATGAAATTAACTTTTTCTAGCGTAGTTGAGAACGCCAATTCAAAAATGTGTAAATTGCGACGACCAAAGTCTTAATAAAATAAAGTACTCCCTTTGAATTCAACAATATGAGTAATATATTTTTTATTCTGATTCAAAAAGTCTCATATTTTTGAAGATTTACCTAAAATGTGCGATACTTTGTCAACGCCAAATTCAGTGACCACTTCAGTCTTATGTTTTCCGCCTTCTTGTTCAGTCTGTTCTAAAATCCCGCCGACAGCATCCATTTTGAATTATTTGAATCTTAAAAAATAAAGAATAAAAAAATATTTCACTTTTGCTGTTAAAACATGTTTAATAATTTTATATTTTTGAAAATTTACGAATGGGTGCACTATATAAAAACTGATAATCCGGAACCTTAGGAGGAAGTGAAAACTTTCGATATCTTTTTGTAGAAACAATGGAAAAAATTATATTTTGGAGTTCAACCGTAAATTTTCAGTTTCGATATCGTAAAAAATTAATGTGCGAATCATAGGAACCTGATTCGCCTCACTAGAACAGATTCTCACGTTTTATTACTACGCTTTTGTTCTCTTAATTTTAATGCCTATTTTTCTTGTTCTCACAAATGGATTTAACTCCATTTATCTTTATTTGGTAATGGTTTGAAAATTGAAAAAATCAATATTTTTAATAAATTATACGAGTCAGAAATAACTGGTTTTAATTTTTTTGGGTATTATCTACTGTGTAATCGGCTATGACGGGCTCAAATAGCCTGATAACTACGAATAGCTAAATCTTATTATTCAAATAACGATGAGAGTCCCTCTAAAGTCTCAAAAACATTTTTTTGTAGTAAAAACAAACCTTGTTAAAAAGATTGGCCTGACTCAGGCCGCCTGAGAACATAAAATGTAAAACATAAATTTTGTGGTAAGGTAACAAAATAGTAATCTTGAAATTGCATTCATAATTTTGATCGAATACGAATAAAGTAATATTAAATCTGAAAAACTAAATGAAAATTACGTTAAATGCAAAATTTTCTGAAAATTTTCAGATTGAACAGTAATTTAGTGGTATTCGATCAAAATTATAGATGCAATTTTGAGATAATTTTTTGATACCCTAAGACAAAATTAATGCTACATCCTTATTTGACCCAAAATGCACCAAAATCCGTGACCCACGCAAAAATAGAGTCTCGTTAAAATCGAAAAATTTCATAAGAAATATATATATTAGAAACCATTTAAAAGTTGTAAAAACTTTAGTTGTAAAAAGACCACAAATCTGGTCGGAATGTTTCATGTTTAAAAAAATTCTCATTGATAAAAAAATAAAAATTTAGCTAATTTATTTCTTGAGCCTCATTTAGCTCCTTCCAGCTCCTTAAATGGCGATGAATACTTTGTTTCTCGTAAGAAGTTTAACCACAACTTTTTGTTTTCGAAAATTGTACTCTTTTGACTGAATAAAACTATTTCTCTCCTAATATCGTAAAAATAGTTTTTAATTTTGATAAATTTAATTTGATCAAATTTATGATTATTTCACTACAATCCAGCCACCTTTTTCTTCTCTGCTTTGTTCAAAACCTTTTCAAAATTAAACTTTACCTGAGCTTGAGGCTCAGCTTGAGTCCAAAACGGGGATACTTTATATTATAAGTTGACTTACTCGAGTGTTAAAAAGTATTTTTTTCAATTTTTCTCTCTTTTGAAAATACAAAAAATAAGTTTCCTTGGGAAATATGAATCGACTGTCAAAAAGTGACTTAAAAACCATCGTTAAACTGTTCTTATTCATGAAGTTGAAAGGAGGAGAAGCCTAGGGCAAGTACTTACATCAAAAATATAATAGCCGAGATATTATTAGATTATTATCTATCTTTAATAAACGTTAAAAAGCAATCAGAAAATCTTGAGAACCTCAATTATGAGATCGTATGCATGAGTATAATTAACTGATTTATATCTTAAATTCTTAAATTTAGGTCATTTTGTTTTCCATTTTAAGGTACCTTATAACTAGGGTGACCGAGAATTTTTTTCAAATTTTGCAATATTGATTCATTATTATGACCATTCCGGCGACTGAGAAATTTTCTGTATATTAATTTCATACAAATATCAAATGAGAGTTTTAAAAATGAACTGCAAATGACTATGACTCTAAAAAGTGCGCCTTTGAGTTCTGATACTGTTCAAGGGGCTTTTAACGTCGATTATATGGATTACAGACCCTGAATATTTGAAAAATTTGGACTCTGAGCATTTGATCGGTTGATCGCTACCAAATCTGACCGACGAAATAGGCCTATTCTGCAATCCAGGGTTTTGATTGGGTGCTAGTATCCCTCGTTGTGTTTATCATTCAAATATTCAGGATCTGTCCTCTAAGGGTCTGTAATAAATATACTTGTTTAAATTTAGTCGACGATTTCAAAATTTGCGCATTGATAGAACTTCTATCATAGAAGGTTTGCGTTTGATTTATAAAATTCTAATTAAATTTTACTAGATTTCAACATTAAAGGAGGTTAACCAAAAAAACAATAACCAAATTCGAGAGGATTCGATTTTGTGGTGAACACTAGGGAATGAACGTTGAAATGTTGAATTATTTTTTCATCATATAATTATTTAAATTTTTATAGCTTGGAAGAAACATAAGATTTTTTTTTAAATGATAAAAATAGCTGGAATGTGAAAATTGACTTAAATACAAAAAAAATGAAATTGGGTTTTCCCAAGATGCATGTCATTTCTCGGAGCCCTAATAAAGACAATAATGAATATTTAATAACATAAGAAATAATCAGCAGGAAAAATCGGTTTTCACTGTTCGGACCCTAGTAAAAACAGCAGATTGGGTTACCTCATTTGGCTAAAAAAATGTGACAGAAGTTTTTAGATGGCTAATCAAAAAGTGGAATTTAAATGCTCATACCAACAAGCAGCTTTCAATAAGCTTGACTTGAAGAGCTTTTGATTATTTTTACATCAACCATGTAAAGTCCAAAAAAAAGTTTTAATTCTTTGATTGTAATTTGTATAATATATGGATCAACGGCCCTCATAGTATAAATCCTAACTATTTGAAAAATGCGAAATCTGAGCATTTGATTGGTTGATTATTTCCTAATCTGACCAATGAAATCGGCCTATTCCTATTTCCACGGTTTTGATTGGGTGCTAATATCTTGCGTTGTTTGTATCATTATTTGTATCAATAGTTAGGATTTATACTCTGAGGGCCGTTGATCCATATACAACTTGTATGTAGTTAGCTGTTATAAATTTAAGGGGCTGGTCAACGCTAGCCAAGTCCGAAATTAAAAAAAAATAAAACGCATTTGCAACACATTTTACTTAAATTTAAACTCATTCAAATTAAAATGTGCCATTTCGAAGAAATTCGTCATTGTTCGAAAAAATATGAAATTTTGCAAAATATTGAGTAGCTGAGAGGAAATAAGACCGTAAAAATCGCAAAAATTATAATCTTCTGTCCAAATTACATTTCCATTCAAGTTTAGTTAAATCCCAAAAATTAAGGTGCTAAGCGAGTCGGTCATAGGCTATGACTCATAGCGACTCGAAAATCTTGCACACCGGTGCGCGTTAATATATTGATTCTCATTTTTATTGTTTTTTTCATTAAATTCAAGGACTTGCGCAAGCGACACGGCGCGCTGCAGCGGTTTGTTTTCACAATTAATTAAGTTCCTTTTTAAGAGGGTGGTTGTCTTGTTTCCGTGAATCAATATAAAAATATCAACTTGACTGGTAAAAAACTCTTTTTAGTGAGCATCCAAAATGCTCCCATTTTGGCTGTTTTGACCACTAGGGCATAAATTGGAAAAAACGGCTAAAAAGTGTCTTCCGTATATATATATTAGCCCGCATGCCAAATTAGAAAAAATCTAATGTGCAATGAATGAAGAGTAGGCTTTTTTAGTGCTTTTTGGGAGCCTCTAAAATCAATTTCTGAGCGTAGTTTGAAATATCAAACTTTGAATGATCTGATGATCAAATCCGAAATCCTGGAAAGTTACCTACATATATTCATATTGAAAAAAATGAAATAAATTTAATTATACAACCTGTGCTAAGTTTTATAAACTGCACTTGAAACATCAAAAACAGCGTAATTATAGTAATTATTTAAGTAATTATATGCAGGTATTCAAAAATCACCTTACTACGAAATATTATATATTTTTAAAAAAACAAATAAAAAAACCAAGATTTTCATCTTTGCTTAGCAGCCACCATCTTCTTAGAGGGGTGGTCGTCGCATTTTAAGGATTTTCAATAGCCAATTGTCGCAAAAGTACAAATTGTCGGACAACTTCTCTTCTTTTTTTGATATATTTAAACAAAAATCTTGCATCCAAAAAACAATCGAAAATGACAGATGGCTCGTCCAATCAGAAACGTGCTTACAAAGTGACGGAATTATTTTTCAAGTGTATCTCCTCCCTGAGTTTCAAAGTTCAACAATGATTTATGATTCAAATTAACCGGACAGAACGTGAGGCAGACCAATATGAAGAGTTTTTTAATTTTTTTGATTTGGCCTCAGAATCACCAAAAAACTTTATTTTGCACTAGTTAACATAGGTCAAAATACTGTTTTTGGTGATTCTGAAACCAAATCAAAGAATTTTTTCCAAAACTTTCATATTGGTCTGCTCACCGTGAGCATCTCACGTTCCGTCCGTTAATTTAAATCATGATCATTGTTGTACCTTGGAAACGCAGGAGGATATACATTTTGACAAAAGACAAATTTTCGTTATATTAAAATTATAGAGCTGGTTACTGTACTGTGTCTGAGCCAATCAGTGGCCCGCATTTTAAGCCAATCACAGAAATGTGCTTCAGGGCATATTTTAAACTCAAAATGAATTTCTGCTGAAATTTTTTATATTTTTTGATGATATGTTGTGTACCCAAGAGATCAGGATAACAATATGTATGTGGACAGAGAACTTCCGAAAATGTTTTTTTATATTTTTTTCCAATTTTCCGACAAACCACCCGCGTTTTTGTGCCGGACATCTGTTCATATTAAGAATCCAACAGTAGTCGAAAAAGTCCGATAACAGCCTAGACACCCCTTTAACCCCTCGAATCACAGAAAAAAAAGTTTCCGCCAAGGCACCAGAGCCGATATATCGGCTCTACTTTGGACGTTAATTACAGAAAGCTCAAGGCAGTTGAAGCTCCAATTACTTTTGCAATGGTTGAATAAGTATTTAGCACCTCAATCGAGGAAATTTTCAAATTCTAGAATTTTGATTTTTAGTTCTAGAAAATATAGTTGAAAACAAGGTGTAGCATATCACGTGATACGTGCCCATCGAGTCTTCACAAATTCTCAAATAAAAAGCAGATTAATACCTTTTACTATTATTTGTTAAGTGATATAGTAAATCAAGTGACAGTGTGGACCACTTTTTGATTGATTACATTAAATTTTTATAATAAGATAATTTTTTTTCATGAATACTTAAATCGCAAATTTTTTAAATTTCAACTTACAAAAAAATCTGTCCCAAGATTTACGAAATAAAACTTTAATCTTAAAGTGTTTTGCATGCACCAAAACACTTTCCTAAAAACTTGCTAATCTCACTCACATTTGTGTTAATGTCTAGTTTCGAAAAAATAATCTTTCCGGTAAGTAAAACTTCGGCGAAAAATTCAAAAAATCAACTCTCCGTAATATCACCAAATCTAACAAAAAAAAAATTTTTGGTTTTGAGTATTTTTTTCGGAATTACCTGGCAAAATTCTTATAATGTATTCGGAAAGAAAAATTCTGTGGACATTTATTTCGCCCACTTTAGAAATGTTTTAGGTAGGCCTTGAGCCGATATATCGGCTCTGTGATTCCAAGGGTAAACACTAATTTTATCTTTCAATGAAGTGCAAATTTAGTGCGATCAAAGCCTGGATTTTTCCATTAAAATTTTTGAACTTTCATTGTTTTCTTAACCTTTCGTTACTTCTAAGCTTGATGTTAAAAATTTGACTTTTTTCCCAAAATTTCCCCATACATCGAACTTTGAAACACCCGTTTTTGAACTTGCAGATTTTCTGAACGGAATTGATTTTTTACTAGAAAAATGAATTCGTAATAGTAATCTCTATTTATAAATCACTTTGATTGTGTTTGTTTATCAATTCTTTCTGGTAAGTGTTTGTCTAGGAACGTCGAGTCATAATCGTAAATTTCCCATTTTAAAGTAGTTCAAAAATAATTTCAATTGAAAATAAAAATGTTGCACTACCAATTTTCATTATCTTTATATAATCCCGTGAATCGCCCGATTTAACAAAACAAGATACATTTAGTAGGTTTGAAAAGGACTCGCCCGATGAATTTGGCAATGGTTATGCACAAATAACGTATTGTTTCAGTTTTTTCAGCTCTGAATAAACTATAATTAATTTTGAAGAGCTCGTCACAATCAAAATAGTAATTTCAAACTTATTATACACTCAGCTAAAGGTGCCTATCTGGCACACGGTCATTAAATAATGGGCTATTATTTAACTCGGTACAGGCGCAGTCTCACTTGTCTCAGTAACATTCGTATTTTATTTTATTAACGTTTAATCAAGGTTATTATGTCAAAAAAAATATTCAACAGTTAAAAATTAACTTTTTATAATTTCAAAAGATAAAAATAATAAGATTATGAAGGGTTATGAATGAGGTAACATTTCATATTCGATAGTCAATCAGTGCGCTTTACTGCAGATCTGACTGGGCTAAATCAACAACATCATTAATTTTTTATAGTCATAATATGGACTCCAATTGGTATTGTTATTATACAGAAGGAACCAAATATCGCCTATCGCCGAGAAGTTTTTTGCCCAAAAATTTCGAAGATATTGGCAAATTCGGCGATATTGGGCACCCTTGGTACTGAGGGCCTAATATATAACTGGAAATTTTTGGGCCAAAAATTTTCGGAAGATTATGGCAAATTTGGCGAATATTTGGCCGGAGATATTGGCCCCCTGCATGTGTGATAAAATGTGTAATATAATATGTAATAATATGTATAAAATTTATTCTCAAATGCCTATATTTTTTCACAAACAAGTATCGATGAAGAAAGTTCAAAAGTTGATATGACGCGCAGAGTCATTCACGCGGCAAACATAGGATATTTAAATGTTATTTTCTTTGTGTGCATTACATTATCATGCCTTCTTAAAATCGGGCATTTTGCTGCAAAAGTTCTTGAAATAGAGTGAATTATCTGCAACTTTGCAAAGATTTTTATGCAATATCACGATCAGTCCTGTCACCTCACGGACACAAAAGTTGAAAATGAACAAAATTTGTGATTTCAAAGTTATAAAATAATATGGAGAATAAATGTAATTTCTGAAAGTTAATTTTTGCCCATTCAACCTTCAAACTATTAAACCTTCCAAACTACATGTATTAAAAAATTCCAAACAACTATTAACGAAATTTTAAAGAATTTGATAAAATTAACTTAAAATCTAAATTCTAGATCCCAAATTAATAAAAATAGAAATACGCAAATATTAGCTGAGGGAATAGGAGGTTCTAGTTTACCAAATTCAGTTCAAGATATTTTTTGCTGGAGAATCCTTGAATTATAGAGATGTCTGAAATCGAAGAAGATAATACCTGGAAATGGCATCTTGGTTTAACTTATATTTTGTTCATTTTTTGGAATCAACTTTACGTTGGAATTAATCCTCTACCGCCAAGTTGGATACTTTTTCTGACCCCAATATGGAAATATTAAACAGAATGGTATGCTTTTTATTACTTCAGTGTTGTTAAACCCACTTACTGAGTCATAATGACTCAGTTTTATGGAAAATTTTAAAAAGATTGGATACATTTTTGAAGTTTATAATTTTTGAATTTCCTAATAAATGCAGTTATCATTGATAACTCATCAATAAGAAGACTAACTTTATGGATTATTAAATTAGATAAAATTAACACTTTGAGTACTTACTCGTAGACTCGATTTCCGGCCAAGTAGTGGACCATTCACCATTAAAGACGCAGTTTTACGACGCTAAACATTAATGACAAGACCAGTTATAAAGTTATCGATAAAACTTTAAGAAAAATGAGTTTTGTGCGTTTTTTATTGAAAATTTTAACTGTATTACAGTACTTTTTTTTGGCAAAAAGTCAATTCTAAGACTTTATTTCCCATTACACAATGCCCTAAAATGATCAACGTGACGCGTATATTCAAGAATAAGGTTTGGCCAAAAATAGACTGTTTTTTTTCAAAAATTGCTTAAAAAACTTTTTTGAAAAAAGTGAAGTGGTCCTTAGAAGTTTTTAAAGGACTTTTTTAGCATTACCTCAAGTCCGAAAACTGATCACGTGACTTCAATTAAGAAATGAGGTTTTTGGCCAAGTACGCAAATAGTACTGCAATTACGCCGAAAAGTTTTGAGGACTCCATACACCTAATTTAAGAGTTTTTGAAACATAAATAAATATTTTCCAAACACGTCACGTGATCTATTTTTCAAGAAATAAGGATTTATTTATTGACATATTTAAACTTTATTTTTGGATTATTTCGTCACGAATGATTTTTCAGACAATTCCTGTAATGAGAAAAAGTCTTAAAAACGTTTGAAGTTGACCTGGATTTTTTTTGACGTATTTGAGCAACTTTTTCAAATTACTGTACATTGGTACGCATATATTTTTTTTCAAAAGTAACTCGAAATCATGCGAAAGACCCTTAAAAGAATCGTAACGAAAATTTCTAAGACTTTAATGCATACAGTATGGCCTCCATGTTTAAATAGAGCTCTCCCAGAAGTCCATTAGGCTTTCGAAATGCTGATAACATAAGAATGCGTAGGCCGAGAGAGAAGGTGAGAAAAATGAATAATTAACCGATTGGGTTTTTTTTAATTTCAAGAATTCTGTTGTTTATTTGTGAAATTGGGCCCTCCGGTAGAATAGAGGCACCTCTAGAAGCCAAAATTCCGAAAAATTAATTATTAGAATCAAAAAAGGTTTTTGCGAGCAGGCGTAGGCGTGACTACGTTCTTGGTTTCTCGAACATAAATGAAAATGAACATAATTCAGAGTCATTTACTAGATATATTTTTGATGAACATATAATGAATTGTTAAATGGAACTAGAAAAACGCCTTTGAAGTTAACTTAACAGTAGTTCAAAAATATATAAACGGTTTAAATTCGTATGATTATTTGCAACTGTGCCCGTCACTGGGGTACATTTTCCGCAGAATTTTTTTTTTCTCATACCCATCTAATGCCTTTTTGTTCTCGAATTTTTTATTTTAATTTTATTGGCAAATTGGCTGAATATTAGTTTAGCTATTGAAAAATGTATGTGATAATGAAACTTTGCCTTATATGGCTCGATCTATAGAATGGTCACTAGTTGGCCGAAATCGAGTCTGGGGTACAGATTCATGTCTAAAGTTACGAGTTAATTAAAGGCGTGGTAATAACGGAGTTGACTCACACTGTTCTCTAGTAATAACTATAAGGATTTTTGTAATAATATGCAAAGTAAATAAATAGAGTAAAACCGGGCTTTCTTGATTCTGATCCTCCGATCGAAATACTTATCGGGTTCGTCTAAAAAACGATAATTCTCACCTCTGAACTGGTGAAATTAATGGTAAAAACAATATGGTCTGCGCTTATAAGTTTCCGCTCTCTCATTCATGAGCAATTTTTCTGGTTTGTCAAAACAAAAAAGAAATAAAAAAGTTCTAAAACATTTAGTAACGAAACAATTATTATTTTTTTAAAAGATGGTCAATGACGAATTCCTAAAAACTGAGTATTTAAAATAGCGTAGCACCGTGAATTTCGAACCACTTAGAAAATTAGGAGTTAAGAAAAAAGCTTTGAGCACATTTTAGGTTTTATATCTCATATCCAAAAATAATTTTTTTGGAAATATTTTTCAAAATTTTAAGGAGGTGGTGGGTGCTCAAAGTTTTCAAACTGAATTTTTTTCACTTTTTCTCCTTGGAGTTAAAATTTCGAAAACAGATTTCAGGATAATTGAATTTGTGTTTCAAAAATGAACTTAATTAAAAAAAAATATTTTTTCATCATTTAAGGGGGGTATTAGGTTATGACAGTTTCGGGGAAATTTCTTGAACAATATTTTTCAGAATTTTTTCACAGAAAGTTGGAAAATGGGTATTCGGAAGCACTTTTAGGTTTTATATCTGATAATTCAAAATAATTTTTTTGGAATATTTTTTCAAAAATTTTAAGGAGGTGGGGGTGCTCAAAAGGTTCAAACGGATTTTTTCACTTTTTTCCTCCCTTGGAGTTAAAATTTCGAAAATTTAAGGGATAATTAAATTTGTGTTTCAAAAATGAACTAAAAATTAAAAATATTTTTTTCAAATGCAATTTAAGAAAGGGGGTATTAGGCATGACAGTTTCGGGAAATTTTCTTGCAATATTTTTTTTCAGAATTTTTCACAGAAGAGTTGGAAAATGGTATTCGGGCCATTTAGGTTTATATTCAAATTATTTAAAATATTTTTTGAAATTTTTTTCAATAATTTTAAGTGGGTTGCGGTGCCGAAAGTTTTTTAACTGATTTTTTTAAAAAACTTTTCCCCCCTTGGAGTTAAAATTCCAAAATTTTAGGGATAATTAAATTTTGTGGTTTCCAAAAATGAACTCAACATAAAAAAAAAGAATTTTTCATAATTTAAGGGAGTATTATGGCTATGACAGTTTTGGAAATTTCTTCATCAAAATTTAAAGGAGAGTCGGAAATGTGTAATTCAGAGCAGTTTCAGGGGTTGGATATGTAATTATTGGGAAAATTTGTTTTTTAGATTTTTAATGAATTTTAAGGCGGTGGGTAGTGCTCAAGTATTCCAACTGTTTTAATTTGTTCTTCTCGGAGTCTATAATTCTAAAAATTTCAGAGAGAATCAAATTTGTGTTTCAAAAATGAAAGAGAAATAAAAAAATGATAGTTTCAGGGGTCTTTAGTGGAATAAATAGTTTTCGGTAATTTCCTCAATAAAATTTTTGAAAATTCTTCACCGTAGATTCAAGAAGTTTAAAATTTGGAGCACTTCCTAGGTTTTTTATATTTAGTTATTAAAAAAATGTCTTTGAGTTTTTGAAAATTCTAAAAAGGCGTTATGTATTCAAATACTTGTATGAAAAATCCTAAATTCGGGAGCAACTTTCAGAAATATTGAAACTAAATTTGTGGTGTATTGTTGTACAGGGGTCGGCACAATTGGAGATCGATCGGAACAAATCGATCCGATCTTATTTTTTTGAGAGAGGCTACCGATCCGATCATTTTTTCGTAAGAAGGTCACTGATCCGATCGCTATTTTCTCGAAAAGGCCACCGGATTCCTGTCCATTTTTTCAAAAACCGACCAAGATCGGTGAAAACTACATTGTTTAAGCTATGAAGTTGTTGATTTAGGATTATAAAATTTGACTGTATTATGTAAAGAACAATTTACTATAATAAGTATAATAAAATTTCAAAAGTTTTGGTGATTTAAAAAATACTAAAAAATGTCATTGCAAACGTAAACAACAAATTCGAATATAAATAATTTGAAATTGTATAACAAAATAGGAAAGTTTAAAAAAATGGAATTTCATTAAAAATTATTAGAAAATATTATTTCATACTCTCTAAACCTAGATATTCTTTTATAAAATAATTGATAGAATGTACATAACAAATTGTAATAAAATTTTTTTAATGAAAATTAAAAATAAAAGTTTGTAAAATTGAAAATTTTAAATGCAAAAATAGAAAAATTAAAATTTTTAATTTGAAATTTAAAATTGCAATTTTTTTAAAATCAGAATAATTCTGAATTGAATTAAAAAATAGCTTTTTAAACTAGGCTGTCACTTGTTGAGACCAAAAAAGAGGCTTTAGAAGGGGTATCAGAAATCCACGGATGTCATTCTAAATCATTTCTTACCAAAAAAAATTTGGAAAAGTTTTTGTAAATCTTCGAAATATTTCAAGATTTTTTTCAAAAACCCGGAATTTCAATGAACCGGAAACGACTGCATTTGGGTATCAAACGGAGAGAAAAAAATTTTAAGACTTCTGGCTGAAAATAAATTTCATAAAGAAAGATTTTTTAGATTTTCAATAATATCTAAATTCAATTTTAGACGAAAGAGTCATTATATATTCCCTGAAACCGGAAGTTCGACGGACGAAATTTTTTGTTCAGTTTGATATTTTTTGGAGAAGGGTTCAATAAGCTTGTGTTTGCAAGTTTATAAAATTTGAACTCTCCTGCAAAATAAGGCATGTGAAAAAAACTCAACTAAGGCCTCAAATGACTAGGTGCCTGTAACAGAACATTCATATGCAGTCAAAAACAAACGTTTTTTTAAAAAATTTTTTGGGAAATTAAGAAACAAAAATCGGCTGAAGGCCGATAAGGAGATGTTATTTTTTGAATTTAAATTATGATGAAATGAGCTCCAAATCGGCGCGGCGATTAAAGAGAGTTTATGTTTTTTATTTAATTTTGTTGAAATGTGAGCAAATCGGCCGAAGGCCGATAAAGGAGATTCATGTCCTTTAATTAATTGTGTTGAGACATGTGCCCCAAAATCGATGAAAGCCGATAAAAGGGGATTTTTTTGTTTTATAATTTAATTTTCTAAAAAAAAGAGCGCCACAATCGGCCGATGGCCGATAAGGGGACATTTATTTTTAATTTATGTTAAATGAATAAATGAGCTTCAAATAGCCGGAAGGCCGATAAAGGGGGATGTTATAATTAACGATTTATTTTTAATGAAAATGAAGCTCAAAATCGGCGCGAAGCCTATAAGAAGGATATTATATTTTCAATTAAATTTAATGAAAAAATGAGCCCAAAATCGCCGAAAGGCCGATGAAGGGGGGTATTATACTTTTTAATTTAATTTTAAAGAAAAATGAGCTCAAAATCGGTCGAAGGCCAAATAAAGGGGGAGATTATTTTTTTAATTAATTTTAATGAAAAATGAGCCCCAAATCGGCCGAGGGCCGATAAGGAGATTTAATGTTTTTTTATTTAATTTTGTTGAGAAATGAGCCCCAAATCGATGAAGGCCGATAACAAGAATGGATTTTTATGTTTTTTAATTAAATGTTAATGTAAAATAAGCTTCAAATCGGCCGAAGGCCGATAAAGGGGGATTTTTATATTTAAACATTTTTATTTTTATGAAAAATGAGCCAAATCGCCGAAGGCCAATAGAGGGATATTATATTTTCAATTTGAATCTTAATGAAAAATGAGGCGCCCAAATCTTTGCCGAAGGCCGATAAAGGAGATGTTGTGTTTTTTATTTAATTTTGTTGAAAGTGAGTCCCAAATCGAGCGAAGGCCGATAAAGGAGAGATATTTATAACTTTTTAATTTAATTTTAAAGAAAAAAAAAGTGAGCCTCAAAATCGGTCGAAGGCCAAATAAAGGGGGGATATTATAATTTGCAATTAAAACTTAATGAAAAAATGAGCCCAAAACGGCCGATAGCCGATAAAGAAAATTTTTGAAGGGGTTTTTTCGAGTTATAATTATTTATTATATAAGTTATTATAATAATGTTTATTTTGAACGTTTACAGGTTATTCCATAATTATAAATTGAGAGAAATAAGAAATAAAATTAAAACGGAGAATTATTTTTGTCGAGGCAGATTGCTTAAATTAACTGAAATAGTTAAGCGCATTTGTTAGAGTGAGAATCGGGCTCAGGTGCGCACGATTAACCGAATGCCGATAAAGGAGGGATATTACATTATTAATTTTAATTTTAAAGAAAATGAGCCTCAAATCGGTCGAAGGCGAATAAAGGGGGATATTATATTTTCAATAAATTGAAATGAAAATGAGCCCAAAATGGACCGAAGGCCCGTAAAGTAGATTTTGTGTTTTTTATTTGATTGTTGTTAAAAAATGAGTTCAAATCGTCGAGGCCCGGATAAAGGGGAAATAATATATTTTTAATTAAATTAGATGAAAAAAGAACCTGAATCGGCCGAAGGCCGGTAAAGGGGGATATCCATATTAAATTTTTATTTTTTGAGAAACAGCCACAAATCGCCGAAGGCCATGAAAGAGATGTTTTAATTTTATATTTAATATTTTTCAAAAATGAGCTTCAAATCAGCCGTAGGCCGATAAAGGTGGATATAATATGATTCAATATATTTAAATGAAATAAGCCCCAAATCGGCCGAAAGCCGATAAGGGAAATTGTATATATTAAATGTTTTTTAGAAATGAGCCCGGTCAGGAGATTTTATGTCTTTCTATTTTGTTGAAAAATGACCCCCAATCGGGCCGAGGCCGATAAAGGGGGGATATTATATTTTTTAATTAAAAAGATAGAATGAGCCACAAATCTGCAAAGGCCGATAAAGGAGATTTTTAGGTTTTTTATTTATTTTGTTGGAAAATGAGCCGCCAAATGACTAGATGCATGTACACAGAACATTCA